>CM040794.1:2269140-2274140 GCA_022829025.1 Squalius cephalus | reverse complement strand
TATAATTGGCCCGAAATTGGACAACCTTGTCTGATTCCTCTTTTGACATTAACAGGGATACTCAATCCACCACCCATTTTGATCATACATGTCGCTTCGGCATATAAAAGTTTAATCCTTGAAATAAACTTTTCCCCAAAACCAAAAGCGTTAAGGGTGTCAAACAGAAAACCATGGTCAACCCTGTCAAAGGCCTTTTCCTGATCCAGAGACAACAGGCCCATATTGACATCTTCACAATAAGCATAATCAACAACATCCCTGATTAAATGAAGATTATCCATGATTTTTAACACAATACGACTGATCCTTGTGTACCACTTCATACAACACATTATTTAAAGTCCCCGTGAACCGGAAGTTGTAAACGACTTTTCTCCAGTGTTATGACGTATTTCCCAGTGAAACGGAATATTGAACAGAGGGCAGGGTTTTACTCTAGCGCTCCTCCTCTCCATCTCTGCTCATAGCAGACTAACGGTTTGAGGGGAGTGGTTACGCGTTGCCCAAACCAATTCCTCAAACCTACCTCATCGGAGAAGGTCCTCCAATGCAGAGGGGAGGGGCATTTTCAGATTTTGATTAAAGATTACCATGGTAAAAAAAAATTTTTTAAAATATTTTCTTGGACGGATTAATTGTTCACCACAAGACTAGTAATATGCGCTAACAAAGTAAATAGGGTCAATTTTGATTTCATGGGGACTTTAATCTATTTGCAAGAACCTTAGACAAAATTTTATATTCTGTACACAAAATTGCCACAGGTCTCCAATTCTTTAAAAGTGTTAAATCTCCTTTTTTCGGGAGCAATGATAGAACAGCACGTTGACAGCTAGTTGGAAGAACACCTTCACTAAAACATTTCTGAAGGACTTCAAAATAATCATCTCCAATTATTGTCCAAAATGATTTATAAAACTCGGCCGGTAGTCCATCCAGGCCAGGACTCTTGCCTGAAGAGAGACCCTTTACAGCCAGAGAGATCTCCTCAAAGGAGATATCAGTCTCTAAGAGCTCTTTATTATCTTCAGTTAACACCGGTAAGTCGTTTAGCAGCTCTCTTCTGCAATGTTCATCAGATATTTCAGCAGCGTACAAATTGGAGTAAAACTCAACAGCAAGCTTTCGCATCTTCTGTGGGTCTGAGGTAACATGTCCATTATTGTCCTTCAATGAAAGCATCATTTTCTGCTGACCCACTTTACGCTCTAAATTAAAAAAGAAAGTAGTAGGAGCATCCATGTCCTTCAGGGTTAAATAACGGCTTCTTATGAGAGCTCCTTTAACCCGTTCATCCAGAATTAAACTTAAATGATTTTTCTTTTCAGTCCAACATTCTTTTAAATTGACATCATTATTAACAGTCATTTCCATTTCAATATCAACAATCTCTTTTTCAAGGCACTTTAAAGTATTTTTTAAAACTACAGAAGAATAAGCAGAAAATTTTAGAGAAATCTCTTATGTGCACTTTACCAACTTCCCACCACTGTATTATACTTCCAAAAAGACTCTTTTCTGTTTGCCATGCTTCCCAAAAAAGCTTAAAAGTTTCACAAAACTCTTTATCTTTTAAAAGTTTAGTGTTAAAGTGCCAGTAACAGCTCCTCTGTGTGCTTTTAGACAGAGTGAACCCAACCCTAATGAGTTTATGATCGGAAAGTGTGTTAGGAATAATTTCTGTACTCACAACTCTATTTTTCAAGTTACAAGATATATAAAACCGATCCAAACGAGCAGCAGAAATCCTTTCATTACAGACCTTCACCCATGTATATTGTTGTACAGAGGGATTGTGTTCTCTCCATACGTCCAAGAGATTCAGATTTTCTATAACACCAGCTAAAGAGGAAGTTGACGATGCATGAGATTCTTCCCCATTTCTGTCAAGAGTAAAATCAAGAGTGCAATTCCAGTCCCCCCCACCCCCACACACACACAACAATATACACATCTTCATTTTCTTCACTAACTATTTGTTCAAACTTCTTGAAAAGTAAACTCCTTTCTGCTCCAACATTAGGAGCATAAATATTTACAAACAAGAATTTAAAATGACTCATTTCAGCTTTAACGGTTAGAAACCTTCCTGGCTCTACTTCATTTTTTACTAGCACTTTAACATTTACAGTAGGAGAAAAAAGAATAGCCACACCAGCACTTAAATTGGTCCCATGACTGAGAACGTACTCTCCTTTCCACCACAAACCCCAGTTAACTTCATTACTACAACTACTATGAGTTTCTTGCAAGAATGTAACACTCAAGTCTTTCAGATTAATGATTTCTGATAAAACCTCATTCTTTCTCCCATCCCTCATCCCATTGATATTAAGAGAACCAACCCTTAAGATCTCCATAAGAAAAATAGAGAAAAAGAGAAAACAGATCAGATAGAAAGAGAAACTTTCAGCCATTATACTTATTTAGATTTTCCCCTCGCTTTTCCCATCCTTTTTCCTGATCTAACAACAGTTAAGTACTTTTTAAGACGAAATCTTTTCTGTTGTGAAAGTTCATCATAGCTACTTTCTTTCCTAGCCCACATTACTGAGGTGATAAACTTTTCAACATCAGGGAAATAATCTCTTATTTCAACACCTGCCTTTCCTTTTGTCTTATCCAGAAAGGAATTAATCTGCTCAAGGGGATATAAATCTTCTACAACCTCCTTAACCACTTCAGACCACTTCTCATCATCTCTCATTCCATCATCAGTGAACTGTGATAAACTTTCAGTCTCATCAGCCATATTTTCCTCAGAAACACCTTTCTGTACAATATCATCATCAGCATCACTCTGATCATCTTCATCATCATCACTCACATCTTTATCAGGTAAATAAGCACATCCAGATTTCTCCACGCAGCTAGCATTCTCATTTAGCTCACTCACCTCCTCCTGTTGCTCGTCTACTCCCTCTGTAGCTTCTTTATTCTGCTCCTCGGTTCTTTCTGTGTTATTTACCGGTACTTGATTAACTCCATCATTTCCTTCACCACGAGATGTAGAAGGCCGCTGTTCATCTCTATGTGGACACGTTAAGCGCTTATGGCCCAAATCGCCACATTCAAAACACTTTAAACTCACCGCACTCGCATAAACCATGAAAGAATTCTCTCCGTGAGTAACACGGAAAGAAGCTTCCAAGGTCCTCTCCGGCGAGCTGAGAAACATATAAACATGTCGTCTGAAAGACAGAACGTGTTTTAGTGCGGCGTCCTTACATCCGAGTGGGACTGCTTTTACAGGGCTTGCTATCTTACCAAATCTCAGCAACTCTTTCACGATAGCTTCATTAGATATAAAAGGGGGGGCATTGGAAACTATTACTTTAATTGCTGGAGCAGATCGCGGGATTACCGGAACAAAAGTTTCCTTCACCCATATTCCGCTTACAGTCAGTTCATTAACGAGTAATTCAGTTTTCAAAAACACGACTACCGCTTTATTCATCCGTGACGCTGAGACGATGTGTTCAAAACCAAGTTTCTGACCGATAACTAGGAGTAAATCCTCCACTGTCACTTCAGCCTCAGGCACACACCTGCAGCCGTTTCGGAGTGACAGGGGTAGGGCTGTGACGGTATGGGATTTTTTCTTACCGCGGTGAAGAAGCAACAAATATCGCGGTTTGGCGGTTAACCGACATCCCCCCCCAAAAAAATCACCCGTGGCCGCATCACACATTGCAGACGCGATCAAGACCGCATGTAGCTTGTAAATGACAATGGAAATGAATAATCATAAAGCAGTATTCTTTATTAAAAAAATAAACAAATTAACATTTATATTAAATTGTAAATATTAATAATTAACTATTAATTAGGTAGTCTTAAGGCCGGCGACACACTGGCTGTGTGGTGTGATTGTGGCGTTTCTGTTGCGTGTCAGTTGCGTCTCTTTTTCTATGTCTTTGCACACCAGAAACAGCGCTGCTGCTGCTAGGTGACATATACGCCTCTTGGTGATATATTCGACATGGGGAGAGAGTTGTGGAAGGCCTAGGCTACTTAATGTTAAACATAAATATATAGCAGCAAAGACAGCATCGGCACTCGGCAGTAGGCTATTGATGGCAAAATAGGCTACAGAATATTTCGTTCTGTATTGACAGGTGCAATATTTGAAAATCGATAATCTTTTTTAAATTACATTTATATCTACATTTATGTCAAAACCTTAACTTTCAAACATCAAAATGTAATTTATTAATATGTATTCATGTCAAAATGACATACAAACATCTTTTCCTATTCTATTTTGCCAGGAAACGCTTCCAACAGGCTTGCGTGTCGCGTGAAAAATAGGCGTTGGTTCTATTTCTGGCATGCACGCGTTTTCAGCGCGTTTTCAGTGCCGCAACTGAGAAGCGCGTCTCACGCTCTCAAGCTCTAACCTGTTAACATATGGGAGCCGAAATAAAAACGGACACGCCACGCAGCCAGTGTGTCGCCGACCTAAGGTAGGTGTGCTGCACTTAAGTCCTGCAAACGCCACAGGACGGTTCATTTTTCTAAGATGTGGTCTAGTTATTGGTTAGTGGTATTTCCTCACGAGACGGATACTTTTGTGCGCCTTGTCCAAATTCACCGGCTTCCCCTTAATTGTCACCTGCCTCAAAGGCGACACAGTATTTGGCTTAGACACTAGATTCGTGGCTATTTTTTTAATCATTCGGCTAGCGCCGTCAACTGTTATTTCCTATACCAGATAAGAGAGATCGCTACTTGCAATTAAAATCTAACTCCAACTGATTACGTTATGCTTGTCTTTTATTCCTGTGTTTGTTTGTATTTAATTGAACATTATCTGTAAACATCACAAAACCTAGCAGTTAATTAATAATAATCAGACACACACACAAAAAAAAATCCCCCATAGGCTATGTTTAACGGACTGTCCCTCGACTCCCTTCCTTGCACAGGAAGCGTTTTTTTTTTCTCCAGAAACCCCTGAGCATGGGACTCGCAGAATACAGTAAATTATAAGCAAA
>CM040794.1:2241640-2266640 GCA_022829025.1 Squalius cephalus | reverse complement strand
AGAACGCATTCTGCGCCTGGCAAGATCCAAACCTCTGCAATATGATGGAAAAGCAATGCATATCTTTCCAGATCTTGCAGCTGACATTTTGAAACAGAGGCAGAAGTTTGACAGCATACGAAAGAAATGCAGGGAGCATGAAGTGAGATGCGGTTTTCGTTTTCCTTTCAAGTTCATCGTGACCGTGAGGGATAAAGAAACCAAAACCTTTGATTCATCCGAGTCGGCCGAAACATATCTACGGGGCGCGGTGGAAAACTGGTGAAATGACGGCGTTGGACAGCGGAGTCAGAAGAGACTTGTGTTTATATAATTCCATTTGACATGTTTGAAAGTCTACAAGGTATTGTTTTTTGTTGTATTTTGTAAGATGAGTGGAGGGCTATATTAATAACGGAAGAATGCCAGGTGGCATCGAGGGTGAGTTGACAGATGCAAATGTTAATTTCTCTGGGATGGGCATCCACAATGTTCGCGTGGGATGCAGTAGTGGGTGGGGGGTGGGTTGGGAGGGAGGTTTTGCTCTAATTTACATGGTTCATAATGTTCTATTTCATGGGAAGGTTACATTTTTTTAATTTAAGCTGGAAGGTTTCATGCACTTTTTTATTTATTTAAGCGGGTCAGGCAAAACATGTTTTGTTTCATTTAATGAGTAATAGGGTGAACACTTGTGGTGGCGGGACATTGAAATTATTAAGTTGGAATGTGCGAGGAATTAATAGTCCAGTTAAGAGAGGAAAGGTTTATGCGAATCTTAAGAAATTGGGTGCAGAGATAGTTTTTCTACAAGAAACGCATATTAAAAGTACAGCGAAGTTTAGCGTTAAGGCTCCATGGATGTCTCAGGTCTACCAGTCAAATTTTTCTACTAAAACTAGAGGAGTAGCAATTATCATTAAGAAATCTGTCCCCTTTATACATAAACAAACAATTAAGGATGTGAATGGCAGGTACTTGGTTGTGTGTGGGGAAATAAATTCATTACCCATCACTTTAGTGAATGTTTATGGTCCTAACTTCGACGACCCTTCATTTTTTGAAAAAGTCTTTAAGACCATACCAGACTTTACGCATTCACGAGTCATCATAGCAGGTGATTACAATTGCGTGTTAAATGCTAGGTTAGACACGCATCCCCGTCGAACCATAACAAGTAAATCGGCTGGTGTATTAAGCAATTACATGCAAAAGTTAAATTTAATAGATAGCTGGAGAGCTTTACATCCCACGGATCATGATTTTTCATTTTACTCTTCAGTCCATAAAACATACTCAAGAATTGACTTTTTCCTAATAGATTCAAGTTTGTTGCAAAGTGTAGTTTCAACACAATATCATAATAGATTATTATCAGACCATGCCCCTGTTTCTCTTAATTTAAAAATACAATTTAGTAAAGGAAATTATGCCTGGAAATTTGATAATATGTTATTAAATGATGTCAAATTTTGTGAATATATTTCGAACAAGTTTACATTATTTTTAGAAAACAACGATAAAGCAGATGTATCTGATTCTGTCCTATGGGAGGCAATGAAGGCTGTTATAAGAGGTGATATTATAGCATATCAATCTGCAAAGAATAGAGAGAATAGGGCCAAATTGAATGATATTGACACACAAATAACACATTTAGAGATGGAATATAGATCAACTAGTTGCGAGACTATTCTTAAGAAAATAGTTGCACTGCGAAGTGAATATAACTCTTTTCTTTCTAAGAATATTTCAAGACAACTCATGTATATCAGACAAAGGCAGTTTGAAATAGGTGATAAACCCCAAAAACTACTTGCACGACAATTAAAGCATTCTCGTGCAATACATAAAATAAAATCTGCTAATGGGAAGATAATTGTTGATCCTTTGGAAATTAATCGTTGCTTCGCTGATTTCTATAGAGAAGTTTATGAATCAAAATGTGATACGAGCCTGGAAGCAATAGAAGAATTTTTTTCTGATTTGGACCTTCCCATTCTTAGCACTGAAGCAAAACAATTTTTAGACAAAGAGATCACGCTGGAAGAAATAAATGAAGTAATATCTCAGTTACCTAATAATAAATCTGCAGGACCTGATGGCTTTAGTGCTGAATTCTTTAAAAAATTCAGGAATAATCTTGTACCTTTAATCCAAAGATTGATTAAAAATGCAACAACAGATTGTAAATTTCCACCAACAATGTACAGAGCGAGCATAGTATTAATTCCAAAACCAGGACGGGATAAATTGCAGATGTCTTCCTATCGACCGATTTCCCTTATTCCCATTGAATCTAAGATTATAAGCAAAATTCTTGCGAATAGGTTGAAGAAGTACATTTGTTCGATAATTCATCAAGACCAGACTGGTTTTATGCCCAATAGGCATATTTATTTCAATTTGAGACTGCTGTTTAGCATAATTTATAACAAGAAAAACTTAAAGACATGTGTAATTTCACTAGACGCTCAACGAGCATTTGACCAATTAGAGTGGAAATATATGATTGTGTCACGAACTGCTCAGAGACACGAAGTAGGAGATCCAAATGCAGCTTTATTGTGTGGGGCAATCCAGAGGCGTAATCCAATGTACAGGCAAGGGTCATACACAGATAGGCAGTCCAAACAAAGAAACAAACAAACAAAACAGGCAGGCAGGGACCAGAGGCAAGAGAGTAATCCAGGGACCAGAGGCAAGAGAGTAATCCAGGGAACAGGGCAATATATCAAAAACCAAAGAAACAAGAAAACCAGGGAAACGCTCAGAAATGCAGTTGTAACACTTAACAAGACTTCGCGGTGAGTGAATGAATGAACAAGGTATATATAGACAGACTAACAGGATGATGAGACAGGTGAATGCAATCAGTGAATGAGGTACAGGTGAATGTGATCAGTGATAAGTGATGATGAGTCCGGGCAGTGAGTTATGGGAAATGTAGTTAGTGAGTGAATATGATAGTCTGATGTGGACTGCCCTCTGGTGGCTCACAAGGGCAGCTCCAGCTGGTGATCGTTACATAGCCCCTCCCCAAAGAGCGGCTTCCAGACGCTCCAAAACTGTCCAGGTGGGAGGTGGCCCGGAGGCGGATCCGGGGGCGGGATGGAGGGCCAGGTCCGTGGAGCGGAAGAGGACCTTGAGACTGTGGTAATACGGGAGGCCAGGACGGAGCAGGCAGTCCATCGGGCGGCCAGGGCGGAGACGACCCTCCATCGGGCGACCAGGGCGGAGACGACCGTCCATCGGGCGGCCAGGGCGGAGACGACCGTCCATCGGGCGGCCAGGGCGGAGACGACCGTCCATCGGGCGGCCAGGGCGGAGACGACCCCTCGGGCGGCAAGGGCGGAGGCGACCCCTCGGGCGGCCAGGGCGGAGGCGACCCCTCGGGCGGCCAGGGCGGATCAGGCTGTGCAGGCGACCAGGGCGGAGCAGGCTGTGCAGGCGACCAGGGCGGAGCAGGCTGTGCAGGCGACCAGGGCGGAGCAGGCTGTGCAGGCGACCAGGGCGGATCAGGCTGTGCAGGCGACCCTTCAGGCGGCCAGGGAGGAGACGACCCTTCAGGCGGCCATGGCACAGGAACAGACACCGGCTCAGTAACAGGAACAGGAAGAGACACTGGCTCAGTAACAGGAACAGAAAGAGACACCGTCTCAGGAACAGGAACAGACACAGGGACAGGAACAGACACCGGCTCAAGGACAGGAACAGACACCGTGGCAGCGGCTATCTCTACTGAGGGCTCAGACGACGTGGCAGCGGCCATTTTGTCCAGAGACACTGGCTCGGTGGCGGCCATCTTGTCTGGAGACACAGGCTTGGCGACGGCCATCTTGTCCGGAGACACTGGCTCAGCATACGTGACTTGAACCGACTCTGGATCGGTGGAGGCCATCTTGTCCGGAGACACTGGCTCGGTATACGTGACTTGAACAGACTCTGGATCGGTGGCGGCCATCTTGTCCGAAGACACAGGCATGGTTTCGGCCATCTTGTCCGAAGACACAGGCGTGAAGTCGGCCATCTTGTCCGAAGACACAGGCGTGGAGTCGGCCATCTTGTCGGAAGACACAGGCGTGGAGTCGGCCATCTTGTCCGAAGACACAGGCGTGGAGTCGGCCATCTTGTCCGAAGACACAGGCGTGGAGTCGGCCATCTTGTCCGAAGACACAGGCGTGGATTCGGCCATCTTGTCCGAAGACACAGGCGTGGAGTCGGCCATCTTGTCCGAAGACACAGGCGTGGAGTCGGCCATCTTGTCCGAAGACACAGGCGTGGATTCGGCCATCTTGTCCGAAGACACAGGCGTGGATTCGGCCATCTTGTCCGAAGACACAGGCGCAGAAAGAGGAAGAGGAACAGATTCAGGCTCAGTATCAGGATCAGATTCAGGCTCAGGAACAGATTCAGTCTCGGCGGGACGAGACTCTGGACGGGCAGACGTGACATGAAGCTCTGGCTCTGCAGGACTGACGTGAAGTTCTGGCTCGGCAGGACTGACGTGAAGCTCTGGCTCGGCAGGACTGACGTGAAGCTCTGGCTCGGCAGGACTGACGTGAAGCTCTGGCTCGGCAGGACTGACGTGAAGCTCTGGCTCGGCAGGACTGACGTGAAGCTCTGGCTCGGCAGAAGTGACGTGAACAGTCTTTGGATCAGCAGAAGCGACGTGAACAGTCTCTGGATCAGCAGAAGCGACGTGAACAGTCTCTGGATCAGCAGAAGCGACGTGAACAGTCTCTGGATCAGCAGAAGCGACGTGAACAGTCTCTGGATCAGCAGAAGCGACGTGAACAGTCTCTGGATCAGCAGAAGCGACGTGAACAGTCTCTGGATCGGCAGAAGTGACGAGAACAGTCTCTGGATCGGCAGCAGTGGCGTGAACCGTCTCTGAGCTTGACGGGACCAGCGGCGGCGAGGGCTTTGAGCTGGTTAGGTCCAGTGGCGAAGAGGACTCTGAGCTGGGCAGGACCAGCGGCGAAGAGGGCTTTGAGCTGGGCAGGACCAGCGGCGAAGAGGGCTTTGAGCTGGGCAGGACCAGCGGCGATGAGGGCTTTGAGCTGGGCAGGACCAGCGGCGATGAGGGCTTTGAGCTGGGCAGGACCAGCGGCGATGAGGGTTCTGTGCTGGGCAGGACCAGCGGCGAAGAGGGCTCTGAGCTGGACAGGACCAGCAATGAAGAGGGCTCTGAGCTGGGCAGGACCAGCGATGAAGAGGGCTCTGAGCTGGACAGGACCAGCGATGAAGAGGGCTCTGAGCTGGGCAGGACCAGCGATGAAGAGGGCTCTGTGCTGGACGGGACCAGCGGTGAAGAGGGCTCTGTGCTGGACGGGACCAGCGGTGAAGGCTCTAGCTTGGCTGGCATGTCGCTTGCTGTCTCAGGCGCGGCGGGCATGACGCATACTGCCTTGGCTTCGGCAGATCTGGCGTGAAGTGCGGGCTCGGCTGGACTGGCGTGAAGTGTGGGCTCGGCTGGACTGGCGTGAAGTGCAGGCGGTGACATGGGGTGCCACGGAAGGAAGCTCTCCAGACATCTGGAGAGTGCCTCTCTCCAATCCAGACCGGAGAGATCGGGGAGCTCCCTCGGGTCGACCTCCTTAGCCCCCAGCCGGTAACACAACTTAATTGCCTCATCACCCAGAGAGCAAGAGGCAGCGAGAGGAACAAACCCCCAGGTGTACTGAAACAGATCGAGGCTATCCAGGGCCAAGGCCGCGATCTGTCCAGCGAACTCCCGGCTCATGCTGGGAAGATCAGGCGATATCCGTACTGCTGGATTCCTGGAGGTCATAGCTGCTGGATCTGGGTGTGGCGAAGTCTTCTGTCACGAACTGCTCAGAGACACGAAGTAGGAGATCCAAATGCAGCTTTATTGTGTGGGGCAATCCAGAGGCGTAATCCAATGTACAGGCAAGGGTCATACACAGATAGGCAGTCCAAACAAAGAAACAAACAAACAAAACAGGCAGGCAGGGACCAGAGGCAAGAGAGTAATCCAGGGACCAGAGGCAAGAGAGTAATCCAGGGAACAGGGCAATATATCAAAAACCAAAGAAACAAGAAAACCAGGGAAACGCTCAGAAATGCAGTTGTAACACTTAACAAGACTTCGCGGTGAGTGAATGAATGAACAAGGTATATATAGACAGACTAACAGGATGATGAGACAGGTGAATGCAATCAGTGAATGAGGTACAGGTGAATGTGATCAGTGATAAGTGATGATGAGTCCGGGCAGTGAGTTATGGGAAATGTAGTTAGTGAGTGAATATGATAGTCTGATGTGGACTGCCCTCTGGTGGCTCACAAGGGCAGCTCCAGCTGGTGATCGTTACAGATTGCTGTTTTAAAGAAATTTGGATTCGGTTCAGAATTTGTTAAATGGATTGAAACTATTTATGCGCATCCAGTAGCTTCTGTTATTACTAACCAAGATATTTCAAACTCATTTCAGTTATCTCGTGGCACACGACAGGGATGCCCCCTATCTCCTTTTTTGTTTGCCATATCGATGGAACCTTTGGCAGCAAGGATCAGGCAACATCTTAACATAGCGCCTATAATGATTGAGGGCAGACCCCAACATCTTTCACTGTATGCGGACGATGTTCTACTGTACATTTCTAAACCTGAAACGTCTATTCCACCATTACTTGAGCTTATTGAAAAATTTGGCCATTTCTCTGGATTCACGATAAATTGGGAAAAAAGCGAATTAATGCCAGTCTCTGATGATCTAGATACAAATTTTTTAGCCAGCACCAAATTTAAAATTGCAAACAACTCCTTTAAATATTTGGGTCTGATGATCACTAAAAATCCTGCAATGTTATTGAAATTGAATTGGAAAAAGAAAATTGATCAGCTTAAAGATAATTAAATTTTTTGGAAGACTCTCCCCATGTCCATGGTAGGCAGGATAAATGCTATAAAAATGGTTGTACTTCCAAGATTTTTGTATGTATTTCAATGTATTCCTTTCTTTATCCCCCTCTATCATTTTAAACAGCTAGAATCTATTATAAGCAGCTTCATTTGGGCCAATAAGACAGCCAGGATCAACAAGAAACATCTAAACAAACTTAAGGATCAAGGAGGGTTTGGGCTTCCCAATTTTAAATATTATTATTGGGCAGCTAATTTAAATACTTTAGCATGGTGGAGGAAATCTGGGTTGGCGGAGTTAAGTGACAAGCCAGAATGGTTAGCAATTGAAGAAGCCTGTTGTAATAAGACTTCATTACCGGCTCTTCTTAATAGTCCCATTAAAATTGATGTCAAGAGTATCAACGGAAACATAGTTATTTCTGATCTAATCAAGGTTTGGAAACAAATTAAAGTATATTTGAAAATTCCAGATATATATCTGGACACTCCTATTTGTAATAATCATGCTTTTCCTCCGGGATTACACGATAAGCTGTTTTTTCAATGGAAATGCATGGGTATAGTAACAATTCAAGATCTTTATAGGGAAGGCACATTCAGCTCTTTTGAGCAGCTAAAACAAAACTATGCTATTGTTTCTGCACATTTTTTCCGTTACTTGCAAGTTAGAGATTTTGTAAGAAAGCACATTCCAAACTTTGAAATTGTGAATTTGAATCCCACTTTAGAGAGAATTGTTAATGTTAACCCTGGTATGAGTGGTAGTGTGTCATACTTTTACAAATTACTGCTAGAAAATGTGGACAATAACACAGAGAAAATAAAACAAGACTGGGAGGAGGAAATTGGTCTAAACATTCATGAAAACATGTGGGATGAGTGCCTGAGAAGCATACATGCATGTTCTTTGAATGCTAGACACAATCTGATTCAGTTCAAGATAATTCATAGGCTTCATTATTCTAAGTCAAAACTTCATAAAATTTATCCCACGATTTCTCCACTCTGTAATAAATGTAAAATGTCAGAAGGCACACTGTTTCATTCTTTATGGTCATGTAGTAAAATTCAGCCATTTTGGGAATGTATATTTAAATTTCTTTCTGAAGCAAACTCGATTGATTTAGAGCCTGAGCCTTGCACTGGACTTTTAGGAGCAGAGAATGCTTCTTGCAATAAATATCAGACACAGGCCATTTCGCTGTGTATGATGCTTGCAAAAAGACTTATTTTGCAGTTGTGGAAAGCAGATTCTGTACCCACTTTTGAGATGTGGGTTAGGGAGTTGGGAAATATGTTGCACTTGGAAGAACTGAGATTTATATTAAAAGACAAACTATCCATTTTCATTAAGATTTGGAAACCAATAAGAACATTTTTAAAGGTGGACTGAACAAGCTTTATGTGTATTATTATTATTTTGTTTTTATTATTTTTGTTTTACAATACTTCAATTTAAAAAAGCTGTCTGATTATACATTATTTTAATTTCTGTTTTTGTCGCTCACTAAGATAAAAGATTGTATATGTTCACTCTTTGCTCATGTACAAAAGGTTTTTGTTTGTAGAGCACTTGAAGAAACCTTCTACAATCATTGCAATATGGGGAGGGGGGGGTGTTCTAATTCAAGTACTTAGCTCATTGTAGCATGTACAAGGTACTGCCTAGAAAGTATATTTAGATATCTACCTGTATAGATACTATTTTGGTGTCATTGTACATGTTTGTTGTCTTTAAGAAAATGAAAATAAAGTAAAAAAAAAAAAAAACTGCACTTGAGAGTACAGAAATCAAATCCAAACTTATTCTCTTCAGACTTATTAAATTCCCATGCACAAAAGATGGAGTAAATTTGGCTACACAGCATTTAAACAATATATTTGATGAATTAGCTACAAAATCAAATCTCAAAATAATTAACTATAGTAACAAAATTACAAAACACAAACCCTCAAAAGAAAAATGGTATGATAATGAATGCGTTTATGCTAGAAAACAACTAAGACTATTATCAAACCAAAAACACAGAGAACCCCATGAGAGTCAGATACGGGTCCAATACCATCAGGCACTAAAATACTACAAAATACTAATCAATAAGAAAAAAGAGCTTTACAGATCTGAAGAACTTAACAAAATAGAAGAAGCCATTGACCAAAACGTCTTTTGGAATTTGTGGAATAAATTCAGTCCAAGACAAACTAAAGATAAATTAACAATACAAAATGGTTTGATCTGGAAAAATCACTTTGAATTTTTGTATAAGAATATTGATTATAGTGCAATCACCCCCCAACAACACTCAGTAGTTGAAAAACTTCACCACTTAGAGGAAAAGGTGAAAGACTACCAAAACCCCCTAGATACAGTAATAACACTAATAGAAATACAGAGCCAACTGAAGGCTCTGAAGGCTGGAAAGACTTGTGGAGTGGACAGCATCTGCCCTGAGATGCTAAAGCACAGTAGCCCTACACTGCAGGCAGCTCTCCACAAGCTGTTCAACCTTGTTCTGGAGTCTGGTTATTTCCCTGAGATCTGGAACCATGGACTCATCACCCCTATTTTCAAAAATGGCGACAGATTGGACCCTAACAACTACAGAGGCATTAGTGTGAACAGTAGTCTGGGGAAGGTTATCTGCAGTATTATTAACGCCAGAATACTGTCCTTTCTCACCAAGCACAATGTCTTAAGTAAAAATCAAATTGGCTTTTTACCAAAATATCGTACATCAGACCACATTTATACTCTCCACACCCTTATTACGCAAGAATTTGGCTAAAAATCTACAATTCTCTGATAACACCAATAATGCTCTACGGAAGCGAAGTTTGGGGCCCGATTTCGAAACCAGAATTTAAAAACTGGGATAAAACTCCCACTGAAAAACTGCAACTGGAATTCTGTAAAATTATTCTAAAAGTCCGCCCAAACACCCCAAACAATGCATGCAGAGCAGAACTCGGTATATTCCCTCTGAAAATTCAAATCCAAAAAAGGTCAATTAAATTTTGGCAGCATTTAAACCAAGCTGATAAAAATTCCATTGCATACAAAGCTCTCCTGAGCAACCAGTGGGGTTCAGATGTCCACCCCCTGGACCAGCTGGCTCAGAGGTACATGGAGATAAACACAGTCAGTTGTAGACAGACAGGTAGAGAGAGAGACAGGTACACTGAGCATCAGAGTCGCCATAGACACAATCCTCAGTCTTCAATCAAAAGATTTGAAACTAAATTAAAAGACGAGTATACAGAACAATGGCAAAATGAAAATAAAATACAACACAAACTCCCCTGTTATCAATCCCTGAACAGAGATATCCAATTGGCCGAATATCTCAAAACAAAAAATCCAAAAGAAATACGAATTTTAACAAAATACAGAGTCAGTGACCACGAGCTGGAAATTGAAAGAGGTAGACATTTAAAAGTGTGGAGACCAAGAGAGGAACGTGTCTGTACACACTGCCACCAGGATATAGAAACAGAATTACATTTCCTATGTACATGTCCCAAATATGAAGACTTAAGAAACAAATATTTCCAAAAATTTGAAAAATATATACCAGGCTTCACTACCTACACTGAGGACAAAAAGCTTCCTTTTTTATTAGGGGAAGATAAAAGCACGGCATGGCTAGCAGCTAAATATGTCTTCTCCTGCCACAATACAAGGCTAAATAAAAAAAAAAAAGTTGTATAAAAGGTATTTATACAAGTTATATATTATATATATATTTTTAATATTTTGTTTGACTGTATTCTCTTTTTTTTGTTTATATTATATATATATATATATATATATATATATATATATATATATATATATATATATTATTGTTTCAATGTACCCTTTGAGGGACATGCACAGAATGTGTTTAGTATCTGCTTTTATATCATAATTATCCTGTTTACTTGTATTACTATATCAGATGTATTAACTACTTGTTGTTGTTTATTGTTCTTATGCTTTGGCAACACAGATGCATTTTTTTTTGTCATGCCAATAAAGCAACATGAAATTGAAATTGAAATTGAGACAGAGAGAGAGAGAGAGAGAGAGAGTGTGTGTGTGTGTGAGAGAGAGAGAGAGAGAGAGAGAGACAGAGAGAGAGAGAGAGTGTGTGTGTGTGTGTGTGTGTGTGAGAGAGAGCGAGAGAGAGAGAGAGTGAGTGTGTGTCAGAGAGATTTTTGATTTTTAAAATCCGTTTTATTACAATTCCGTTTTTCATTCACACAAGAGGATACATACAGCTGAGCTTAAAAAAAAACTCACAATATACTGTTAAAAGTAAAAAAATTATTGATTATACTACAAAGAACACCTTTTATACAGCATGTTTGCTCAAACAACATTAGATTCTTTGTTGCATTGTAATAGCAAAAATCTATTTGGATTCTTGATTTCAATAACTTTGACAAGAACAATACTACATCTGCATCAGAATCTGTTTCAATTTTGCTGCTTCTGCTTACATAAATCGCCATTTTTGCTTGGCCCAAAAAAAGTTGAACAACTGGCATTCATAAGAGCGTTTTCTTGAATACTTAAAACCACAGATAAAAATCTCCAAAGAGAATACTTCATCAAACAGTTTAAAAAGATCTTGTAAAAAAGTAAACAAGGGCTCTAATCTTATACAATACATAA
Source organism: Squalius cephalus (assembly GCA_022829025.1). NCBI lineage: Eukaryota > Metazoa > Chordata > Actinopteri > Cypriniformes > Leuciscidae > Squalius > Squalius cephalus. The sequence continues at coordinate 2,255,113 of CM040794.1, read as the reverse complement.
AAGTATGAAAAACAGTTTCCCTTTGTGAACAGAAAGGACATTCCTGAGTAACTTCATGATTTATCACTGAAACAAACGCATTAATGGCTATAGCACCGTGCAAAACTCTCCATTGCAAATCCCCCGTTTTCTTAGGCAATGGTGACTTATAAAGTGCCCCCCAATTAGGTCTTGTACTCTTGCTTAAATGTAAAACATTGCGCCATGGTGTATCTATTTTGCCATCAAGACTCTTCTTGTTGAACGCTTTAACACAACACTCACATACATAACTTTGCTAGATGCTTTCCCTTTCCCCAACAAACATAAATTATTAGACTTTATTAAAAAACCATCACACATTTCAAAATCAGGAGCTAAAGACAAATTCGGAAAAGGATCGTCATCCTTTGGCTGAATCCACCCTTCTTCAAAGTCCTTTATCATTATTAACTCTTCTTTGGTGATGACTCCTTTCCACTTAGACAATAGCCGAGTTACCACCCGTGTCGACCTCATCTTCAACCTTTCTTCCATCACTTTGGAGTCAGATAGATCATGTCCAGTAATACGAATTAGACTTCCGAGTGTAATGATACGAGATTTAATGAGTAAGTCCGTCAAAGCAGGAAAACCTCCTTCATTTAACACATCCAAACGTGATCCACCAATCAACGGTTCTTGAAGAGTCCAGTACAAAGAGCCTGTTTTTTCACTTCTCAAAACTTTAAAAAGTGTCCATACTTTGAATAAATTACAATAAAAAAATCGGTAACTTAGACACAGAGAACTTCTTAAGGTTCATCCAGAACAAAGACTTGTCTAAACCCAAACCTTCAAAATTCCTCAAAATAATGGAAGCGACCAAGTTCCAGTTATCATTTAGAGAACTCTCAAGAAACCTTTGTACATACTTAACCCTCTGGGGACCAAAAACGCGCCCGCGCGTTTTGCTCGTTTTTTTTTTTTAGCAATGAAAATAAACACTAAATGCTCTGTTAATTTTGATCTTTCATTTTCGTGTAATACATCAATCGATCCTGTTCAGTTTCTATTTTTTTTTCTGTATACTCACAATAAAAATAAAGTGTTTTGCTTTTTGACAAATAAAGAAAAATTAACATGATGCGATTTCTGCCTTCTCACTGTCAGTAAACTCCCATTTGAAACGCGTTCGAAAATGATCTATAACTCCGCGAAAATTCAGTCAAACAGGCAAACAGACCCACGGGCATAAAGCTTGAGATCGCATCTGTTAAATGAAGTAACTTATATAAAAAACAAATATTCTCATCTTCTGTAATCTGTATAAAAAGAGAGCGACTCCAGTCGAGCTCATTACGAGCTAATTCACAGTAATGTGACCACTCCCCGGAGAGCGCGTGCTATTCAAACGCAAATTCTGAGAACTATTGAAGATCTGTGAAACGCCCACATCAGCTGTAAACAAAGCGCGTCGCGATCGAGTGAGGCATAATATAGCCTACCTTATGGAGAAAAGATTCCTCAGAACAGTGCTGATATGAGGAACAATATATCCTGATATGAGGAGCAGATCCCGCTGAGGAGTGAGGTAGGCTGTTTTCTTTTCTCAAGTGTGGAATAACGTTATGGAATAACTGCCTATGTAAACCGCAAAAAGATGAATCGCATTTCTATAATATGACTCGCCTTTCTGTGAGATGAATGAAGGGTAAATATTTGTAAAGACTGTTTAGCCTAAATATAAATCGCGCGTCTGTGTGTGAAAGAATAAACTGTTTTGCTATAGCCTACTGAGATGAGTAAAAATCGACTGGAATATGTTGAAATAAAATGTATTTGTATAAGCAACGTATTAAACTGCAAATTAGCATTTATATGCCCTAATATTTCATAAAAACAACGTTACAGTCAGTCACTTGTTGACTAGATTTGGGTACAGTTTTTAGACTACTGTAAAATATACTGCCACATAAAATAAGCTTTTGTTTAGCAATTTCTGCTCATATCTAACGTTTTATATATATATATATATATATATATATATATATATATATATATATGTCAAAAATAAAGTCATAGACTAAGATGTTAGATGTTCCAATGTTGGCTATATTCAAACTAATGAATACATATGATAAAATGTAGGCCTATAATCTTTTTTCTTTTTCTTTTTTACAAAGAAAGAGTACACTTGAAATATTGTTGAAATTGTAATTATTGTTGTAATTGTAACATTTTTTATAAAATAGCAAAACATATTTACAAGAGAGATGTAAGCAAAATCTTAAATGGTCAATATAAGTCTTCTTCTAAATACATCCTTTGTCCTTGCATTGTGGCTCAGTCAGTGTCACACCTGAAAGAATGGCTCATTAGGCAGAGTCATTATGCAGAGTGGGTGTGAACTACTCCTCCCCCTCGCATATTGGCTTTCCAAGCAAAACCTGTTTTACACCATTTAAATCAATGTATTTTTTTTGTGAACGATAAAGCAAGACTATTTTCATATAATTTTGAAGCTAGAACTCAAAGGGACCACATCCATTGGTCAAAAGTCTTGTGGACACATATTTAGTATGTGTTTTGTGGTCTTAATTCAGCAACTTTCATTTTTATTTTTTCCAATAACCACGCATAAACATTATTCTCTTAAAAATACAAACATCTACATACAAGTTGCTCGCATATTATGGTAGCCCTGTTTGTGCTATATAGAGTGAATTTACACCTTTGCCATTAACATGTTTATAAATAACTGAAAAAAGCACAAATGTCAAGGCATGTCAGAACATCTCAAGGGCCCCAAAAACACCTTGGTCCCCAGAGGGTTAAGCCGAAACGCTGCCACTCGACTCTGTAGATGAACCAAGCCCTGTCCCACTTCATTCTTTGACAGATATAGGACACTTTGTGGCACCCAATGTAAATTGTCCCAAAAGAAATTGACTAATATAGATTGGATTTTTTTCAAAAGAAGTGCTGGGGGGTCAATACATACTAACCAATTTCAAAGAGTAGAGGCTGCTAAATTATGTAAGGGTTAATGCCCTTCGAGGTGTCCATTATCAGGTTTTAATGGACGACGACGAGGCGTGAACCGTCCGACGCGTTGCCTCCGCCGAAGTCCATTAAAACCTGATAATGGACACCTCGAAGGGCATTAACCCGCTTATACCATGGTCACTTACGAAAGAAAGAAATATTTAATCAATTAATAATACTTTAATGTGTTTTAGAGTAAAAATCGTGAGGGTTTTTATTTATTAAGTCGAGCGCACTATTTAATATCTCCCGTATACAGGCGTTGCCAAGCAATGTGGCCACAGCGACCCGACCGCAGCAGTTGATCAGTGAGTTTGAGCCAGCGCAATCATTTAGAACTGCCATCAGGCAAATTGCCGCTGCGCGTCGGACGGTTCACGCCTCGCCGTCGTCCATTAAAACCTGATAATGGACACCTCGTCGGGCATTAACCCTTACTTAACGGACACCCTGCAGCCAATCAGAATCGAGTATTCACCCAGACCATGGTATAATAATAATTAAAACACATCCTCTATAAGACATATTAGCAAGTAAGAACTTCCACTTATTCAAACGCCCCACAATTTTTTCTTCTACCCCCTCAAAATTCTTCCTTACAGTTATATCATCTCCCAAATAAACACCTAGATATTTAAACCCATCTCTGCCCCATTTTAACCCCCCAGGGAGAATGGGCTGTCCATGCGGCCACTTTCCAACTAAGATAGCCTCACTTTTGTGCCAATTTACCTTGGCAGAGGAAACAACCATAAAATCATTCAAAATCTCTGTTAACTTTGACACATCACTTTGTTCTTTGATAAAAATAACAATGTCGTCAGCATAAGCTGATAATCTAACAACTTTCTCACAGTTTGGAATACTTACACCCTTTAAATCTGCTCTAAATTTCCGTAACAAGGGTTCAATTGTTAAGCTATATAGCATACCGGAAAGAGCACAACCTTGCCTGATACCTCTAAAAACATTAAAGGGGGCACATAAGTCACCATTTACCTTCAACAGACTTTCAACATCACAATATAAAACTTTCAACTTATCAATAAAATTTGTACTAAAACCAAAAGCTTCTAAAACCTCCCATAAATAACTATGTTCGATCCTGTCGAAAGCTTTCTCCTGGTCTAATGAAACCAAACCAAAATCCACATCAAAGAGCTTACTGATATCAAACATATCTCTAACCAGAGAAATATTATCGAAAATTTGCCTTCCTGGCACACAATAGGTCTGATCAGTGTGAATGACTTCCTCTAAGACCACACTCAATGCCTCTTCAGTCACCAGAGGAAGATCCTCAATAAACACATTAGTGTTTGGCCTGTGTATAAGTTCACTGCTATACAGTTCTTTATAAAATTCTACCGCTCTATTACGGATATCTGCACGATCCGACAAGAGTGTACTCTCCTTGGAATGCAAAACATGTATAGATCTCTTTTGGCCATTTTTTTTTTGCCAAATTTAAAAAAAACTTGGAAGATACATCCATCCACTCTATGTTCTTAAACCGGGATCTGATCAGAGCCCCTTGTGCTTTCAGGTCTAAAATTCCTGCCAATTCTTTATTTTTCCTATTTAAAATTTCAATAAGCTCCTGATTCTGTTCGGTTCCAATAGATTCTTGTAGTTTCTTTATGTCATCTTCTAAAATTGACATTGAAAGATTTGTTTCTTTAGTGATGTTGTAAGCATACTGTTGACTCAATTGTTTAATTTGCGTCTTTCCAAAATCCCACCACTGCTGCAAAGATTGGAAATCAGATTTAGTGGTTCTAAAATCATTCCAAAAAAACTTAAAGATATCCCTAAATTCCATATCCGCTAAGAGGCTGTTATTGAAATGCCACATTGCACTCTTTGGTTTTATGGAACCTAAAGTTAAAAAACCCTGTACTAAACTATGATCCGAAAAGCTAACTGGAATGATAGAACAATCTCTAAAAAGACTGAGCTGGTGACTTAAACCATAAAATCTGTCCAATCTTGCGAAAGACAACCTATTATTATAAGAATGAACCCATGTATATTGTCTCTGTGTCTTGTGAAAATTTCGCCAAATATCTACAAGCTCATGTGTTTCTAGAAATTGAATCAACCTTTTTCGAGAAGCCATATGAGGCTCAACATGATTTCTATCTGAGGCAACTTCTGTGCAATTAAAATCTCCTCCGATTAAGAAAAAATCTTCAGTATTCCAATCACTTACTGCTTTACATAATGTACTTAGAAAAAACATTCTTTCAACTGCATTGGTGGGAGCATAAACACAACCAAAACAATAAAAAACATTGTCAAATTGAGCCCTTACTTTTAAAAATCTGCCTTTTACAACAACTTCTACTTCATAAGAAATTGGAATGGAGTTTTTAGAGAATAAGATAGCAACACCGCCACTTAAAGATGAATTATGACTCAAAATGCTTAACCCATCAAATTCCCTCGCCCAATCATCCTCATTGGTAATATCACTGAGTTTCTTGTGCAAACAAAATGTCTATTTTCTTTATTCTCATTAACTCATACAATTCAAACCTTTTCTTCCCTTCTCGTGCCCCATTTAAATTCAGGGAAGCAAAATGAAGATCTTTCATAAAAGAGAAGAAAAGGATAAACAAGACACAAAAAAACTTCATCTTATAAATAAAATTTTATAAGTTCTCAGCATTAATTTCCAATTGAAAATTTACTTTTGTGATAATTTTCCTCAGTCTGTACACCTCTTGATCAGAAAAAAGACCTTCAATCTTAAAAGACTTTGCTTTCTCTACAAATTGCTCCAAATCAGGAAAGTACTCAGTAATGCGTACATTTCTTGCATTCTTTGTTACTCTCAAAAAGAGCTTCACGTCATCTACACTGTAAGACCGCTCTGAAGGCTCATCATTTGTGTGATCAAAAGTAACACTACATTCTGAAATGTCTGAGTCACTTTCGGTATCAGTTTGACTATTCCCTGGCTTTCTAGATTTACTAGTGTGGCTCTGTATCATTCTCCTCTTTAGTGGTGTTTTAAAAACACATTCATCCTCTCCCCCAGAAACCTGACTCCCATCCAGCTCCATAACTTGACTACTTCCTGAACTCTGCATAACCAAACCACCAGTTAACTGACACCTTTCATCAGAGACAGAAGCTCCTTCTATAACTGCCACTGACTCGATCCCCTTTTGCTCCAAAACTGCAGCATCACCTGATGAACCCGCTAAGCCTGCATCTACAACAGAAGGCTGTACATTGTTTACCTCATCTAACGTTACATCCGTTGTTGTCGGCACTTCACTGCTAACATTCTGCGCTAACGGTACACCCCCAACATCAACCTACTTTTTCAACCAACACCGATGGAATTTGATTTAGCGTCCTTTCTTGGGCAAAACCTCACAAGATGGCCTACTTCCCCACAATTAAGGCACTTCATGCTGTTAGTCGTAGCATAAACTACATAGTTGAAATCGTCATGACTGAAGACCAATCCAACTCTTCTCTATTGTCCTTCAAAACCATGTACACAAAATCTAAAAGATACTACGTGCTTCAGTAACGTCGATTTACAACCAATTTGCATCATCTTAATTAGAGAAACCAGTCTGCCGTGTCTCTCCAACAACTTAACCAGCACATCATTTTTAATGAACGGCGGCACGTTTGATAGAGTCACCTTTTTGGACGGTGTAGACAACGGTAACACTGGAACAAAAACATTGTCAATACCACTTTCAACTAACAAGTTCGCTAACTCAATGGTTTTCAAAAACACAACAACCGCGTTGTTCATCCTTGATCCCGACAGAATGTTTTCACAGCCAACCACCTCCCCAACAGCTAAACTGCACTCTTCCACAGTAGCGTTCAGACTAATTTTCACCGCGTGACGCCGTGTGAGGAAATCTAACGTCCTCACGGCTGAAGTCAGCCTGCCAGTTATAAAGAACTGGTAGAGAGACAACAAACCACTATCTTAATACTTTTAAACCAGTATACCACAAGTAAAAAAAAGTCAAAGATAGAAAGATTAGAAAACTTCTTATAGGCACAGCGGCCTCAAAGAAAGAGTCCACACACTCACCACGTGTCTCACTCGCTCTCACAACAAACGCTCGCACATGCGCACAGAGAGAGAGAGAGAGAGAGAGAGAGAGAGAGAGAGAGAGTGTGTGTGAGAGAGAGAGAAGTTACAGAGAAGTCATGCTTCACATTAGCTCTTAAAATTCAAAAAAAAATTCACCTCTAGAAAGAACCAAACTCGACAAAACTCGACAAAAATTACATCAAACTGAAGATAAAAACAGGGGGAATCACAGGATAACTGTGAATCAGTTATTTATTTATTTTTCAACAAATTTTCTACACATCTTGAACATCTGCAGCACTCTGAGCTGCAACACTGAGCACCAAAGAAGACAGCAGAACCACAGAGCAGAAATCATCCAGCAACATCAACCAACAAACAGGCAAGACACCTTCAACTACATTATTTTCAACACTAGAAAATAATAAGATAAGAAAGAGACAAATAACTTGTTGACTAGAGCTAAGTTAGCAACAGAGCAGTGAGTGAGTGACAGCAGTGGCAGTTGAGAATGGAGGGAACAGCAGCGCCCCTCCCCCGAACCATCACATGCCCACAGAAGATAAAGACAGCTAAAGACAAGAAAACATATAAACACAATCTACTCAAGAAAAACCCAGAGACTTTAATGGCTGACTATCTTCAAAAAGGAGACAAGTTCACTATCACCAATCTACTGCTCCACACAGAAAACTGCAATGCTTGGCACACAGGCATCTGCAAATACTACAAGAACTTCAAAAAACTTGGGATCTGTAATGGGAGACAAATTCAAATCCATGAAGAAGGAGACACTAGCAAAGCATTTCTGACTGTAAATATATACCACAATGGAACTATAATGTTTCAAGGGAATGAAGCATGTCTCAGCTCTGTCCAGGCAAACTTCACCAGCCTCAAAGCACTGGCAGAGAGTGATAAGCAGACAGAGAGTACAGGCAGCCATGTTGAGCTCCAGAGATCAGGGGCGGAGCTAGAGGAGGAGGAGGAGCCCACCCTAGACTGTGACTCACAGCTGGAGCTGTCCGTCACTCAGATGCGGAGCAGTCTGTCCCTACAGGAGGTCGAACTGGTGGAGCTCAGAGAACTGGTGCTCTCGCAGACAACATCCAGCGAGCGCATACAACACCTAGAAAACAAACTTCATTAGCTCACAAGAGAATTTAAAACTAGTGTTGAGGAGCTGAGAGGAGAAATAAAAGATCTGCAGCAGGACAGAGATACCCTAAACAGAGAGCTGAAAAGTGTCAGAGAGGAGCTGATCTTCAGAGAAAGAGAAATGCAAAGTCTGAAAGAGCAGGGAGAAACCGCCATACAGCCCGGCTCGAATGCCACCCAGACCCCAACACAGCCAGTCCTGACGCCTCCTGACACCGTGTCCTAACTACACGTGACGCAATAAAATTCCAGCGACAGGCAGACAGCGACTGTGAGACGCCACAACGTTAATCAAAAATCACTGCCAATCAGAACAGCGTGTGGGCGGAGTATCGCGGCAAGCAAACAGCACTAGAGAGTAAACTTGACGGCACTCGCAAGAAAATGGATAAGTATAATTAAATTCACAAATATTACACCATTTAAAAAATGCATAGGCTACTGAGTTACTAAAACAATCTTTGTCAAATAATACACTTGTTTGTTCACAGCTTGAACGTTCATGTTTCCATTTGTTTAATTTCAAGATCTGAGGAATTACATCCATTGCTTTAGCTACAAAGCTGGAGCACTAAATGATGTTCAAAGTCACATTTCACGCTTTTATCATTAAATAAAGCACATAACAGTACCTGAGATGATCATTTCCACACTTTGTGTTTGTTGTTCCAGCGCGACGTCGCAGAAAAATAGAAACCGTTTCTAAATTAGAAACGTTGCGTGTCGCCGTCGCGCCTGGTTAGGACAAACACTCTGATTAACATGGAAAAGATACCTTTTATCGCGTGTCGCGGCGTCGCGTCGCGTGTAGTTAGGACACGGTGTGAGATCCACACGCCAGCAGAACGGATGGATGCCCACACACAAGATCGAGAAAGCACACCTAGTCACATCCATGCAGAAATAGTCATCTTAATGGACTCTAATGGCAGGTTTATTAATCAAAAACAGCTCTTTCCCAAACACAAATCTTCAAAACTTTGGTGCCCAAACACAGAGAGTGCCCTTCAACAACTCAGCAAAGAAACACTTGGTGACCCCAGTCACATCATCATACATGTGGGAACAAACGACCTGAGGACACAACAGGAACGAGTGGCACAGTCCGTTACACAGGTGGCAATTAAAGCAACACAGACTTTCCCAACATCGAAAATAATCATCTCCACCATCCTACCCAGAACTGATTTCCACCCCCGCACTATACAGAGAGTCAACACAGACATCTCACGCGGATGTGCTGGAATGCCAAATGTTCATCTGGCACATCACCCTACACTGGACATTCACCATCTCCATGACCACATCCACCTGCGTAGAGATAGTGTGAATGTGTTTGCTAAAAATCTTAAAGATGTTGCCCTCGGCCGAACCCCTGGCAGTCCCTCAAAGAGTCAGAGGGAATCCAACTACCCTCAACCAACGAGACGCTTCATCCCAGCACCAGCACACAGCATCTTCCCGCCGCATCCACCTGAGCCCTGGAGACTCCATCGCCCCGGCCCGCTGTACCCACAGCCTGAACCCCCACGCCCACGCTTCCGGCCTCCACACCCACATCCCATACACAAACATCACTGTCAGCAACGCCAAGACCCGAGGCCACCATACCAGCGGAGGAAACAGCCAGGACCCAGAGAAGCCCCGGCGCTGGATAACAACACCTCGACAGCGCAGAGGTCATCAGCCCCGCAGCCAGACGTCCACAGACCCGAGCAGGAGCAGCTGAGCTACGCTGCAGCCCTGAGAGACCCAAACGACACGCACAGCACCAGTCTGAGGGAGATCAAGGACATGCTCAACCTGATCTGCACAAGGCTGATGGACTAGTCGTGAGTTAAAGACACCAAATTCAACAGGTGCACTGATTAATATATATATATATATATATATGCATGTGTATATGTATATATATGCATGTATACAAAAAACAAAAACAACAACTAACAATAACAATACAAATATGTAATGTATGTATGTTTACATTTTAAACGGGTCCAAGTTGAGTTGGTTCTATTCTAGAGGAATGAAAAAAATTGTTTATTGACCGCATGAAACCACTGACAATCACAGTTTGGAACATCCAAGGCATTAACTCATCAAGTTTTGGATGTAAAATCAAAACCTTGGATTTTAAGAAAAGTGTTTTAGATATAGACATAATAATCTTACAGGAAACATGGCGCAGAACTGATGAGGTCACTCTCTGTCCCCCAGAATATCGGGAAATACTCATATCGTCCCAAAAACACGAAAAAGTCACACGCGGGAGAGATTCAGGGGGCATCATAATCTGGCACAAACTTGAAATTGATAAGTACATCCAATTAATCAAAAAAGAAGAATCTCATATCTGGCTCAAAATCAATAAACAGCTCAGTCAAACTACAAAAGATATATTCTTATGTGCTCTTTATATTCCTCCCTCTGAATCTCCTTACTATAACAAGAACATCTTTGAGACCCTCCACAGCCAAATCAACCACTTCCAGGCCCAGGGAAGTGTGCTGATGTGTGGGGATCTCAACGCTAGAACAGGATCCCTACCCGACTTCACCACAGACAACGGGAATAATTATATATTTGGACAGAGCTTTCAACAAAACAATGTTAACTTTTCAAGGATTAACTCTGATGCTCAGGTGAATAAAACCGGCAGGCTTCTAGTTGAGCTCTGTCGAAGTCTCGGTCTGTACCTCGTCAACGGCAGGGCGAGAGGGGACTCTCTAGGGAGATACACCTACAGCTCATCTCATGGTTGCTCAACAGTTGACTACATGATCACAGACTTAGATATTGTAAAAACAATGGTCGTACATTAATATTAATATTAGCTCAAATGATCTCTAGGGAATTTTAATAATTAATCATGAATATGATTAATATTTTGTATGTTACAGTTACATTAATTTATCGCAGCTGAACTAGATTGATATATGAACGATTACCATAACGGGTTATGGTTCGTCATTAATACATCAATTGTTCTTATTTCAGCTCGAAGTTATGGGATAACTTTAATGGAATTAATTTAGTTATCAAACAATCTGTTTGTCCAGCGAACAGATTGTACGTAAGATTAAATTAACTCTCAAGGAAAATTATCCTTCTTACAAACACGAGAAAGAGTATCTTTTCCAGGCCTTGAAAAGACACTCTCGGTGTTTGTAGACTAAAATTAGGTTACTTAAATCGTAGCCTACCAAGATAAAGCATATAGCTAAGATCGAACATTTCAGGGACTAAGTAACATGGGCAATTAAATCAGAGTCAGTCAAGGGCATATGGAATTTAATAATTGGACCAATACATCGAACTAAGGGATATATCAAACTACACAATACACACGGATTATATGTCTATGTACATAAAATACAGTTAAACAATACAAGATAACGAATAACAGTGAGAGAGAATAAAATGATCAGAGTTAGAAAAAGATAGAATGCCAGAAAAGGATTAAGAGAGAGTGGATGAGAGAGAGAGAGAAGGATGGGGGACGAGATCGGAAGTGAAAGCAAAAATCCGCGATCAGAGATCGCAGTTGGCTATGGCAAAATCACAGACAGTAACCCTTAAGACACAACAAAGAAATCACATCATAAGTTCAATTCAATAATCGATACTTGCATGGCATATGGTTCTCTTTGTATGAGGTGTGTAGGACCGCAGGGTTCTGCGTGTCTTTAAAAGCAGCGCGAGTCGTCTGAGGGGAGGCGTGCGCGTGCTGTCTTCCGGCGCGCGTGCGAGCGCGGGAGCTTCAAAGAGTTGCCGGGAATGATTCAGGCTAAGTTCATTCAGCTCGTGAATGAACAGAGGCGAAGAGGAAAACGAAACTAGACTATAGAAAAACATAAAAGAAATAAATAAAAAGAAAAGAGAAGCAGGCCGAAGCCGGTCCGGACTTGGGTTTTGGAGGAGGAAGGAGAGAGCGTAGGCATGAGAGAGAGAGAGGTTTTCTGAGTCGGTCTTTTATGGACAATATGGGTTGACGCCTCTGTTCGCGCGAACAACCAATGAACGTCCAAAGGTCTGAAGCGGGAAAAATGTCTTTGTCTTAGTTCCCAGTTTAATTTGCATGTTTTATGGCAGCGTTATTATGTGATCAGTTATACTCTAACGAGGGTAAAAATAGTATCATACATTTTACCAGATCCTGATGCATACATTTGGTTCCAGTACAAGGAGAGCTTTACGTGGATACCGAATTAGATATGTTTCGAAGGTACACGTCGAGATAGATTATTATTCTGTAAAAATAAGCTTAAAAGTTAAACTAACAACCTAGGAATAAAATGAACCCAACATGTGGTGTACATTGATAAGTGGGCATTGAAGATTGGACTTTAGAAAGATCCACATGGCATATCTATGATTGAAAAAGGGTGCACATCTGAAACATTATTCCTTTACGGTTTACAAGAATACAAAAACCCATCACAGAGAAGAACAATCATGAAAAAGAGAAATTACATTCAGGCTTACATATTTCTTCAATGGTTATACATATAAAATATCTAGGATGAACACCTAATTCTGCTCTTCTGGCTAACATTCCGTTAGGTAATAAAACACAGTTCCACACAGGGGGGAAGGGATTGCCAGAGAATGTTAGTGAACCCTCTCTAACTAAAACACTATTGATTAAAGAATACATTTCAAAACCACACCTCTAGAAAATCATAATATTATGGTCAAACGAATTAATAAAACATGCGTACAGGAAGATCAAACCCAAATCTGAGTTACATACATTAAAACTATATTTCTATAGGAGGATGTTTGTGTGTGTGTGTGTGTGTGTGTGTGTAGAAGGTTTCAAGTTTCGTTATCTCTCTGTGGTCCAGAGAGGGGAAAGGGGGGGTTTGGAATGTCTCTGAGGTGACATTAGTGTCGTAAAAGTCAATTGGTTCCAGTCTTTATGGAGCCAAAGCCTGATTTGCACTCACGAGTTCAAAGTGCACCAGCTTTTGTATTCAGGAAGAAATGTTTTTAGCAACACAGAGTATTTGAATTTGTTAATTCAAACCAACGACGAATGATTCGATAGCCAATGTTGTTACAATATATTCTCTTTCAGAGCATTCACGGTCAAACCACTAACACCCCTATCGGATCACAGCCAAATTACTCTGTATCTAAAAAGGGAAGAAAATACTAACATACACCCACAACCCAGTAAGCTGTACAACATCCAAAACATTTACAGATGGGTTCAAAACAGCACTGAAAAA
>CM040794.1:2151640-2236640 GCA_022829025.1 Squalius cephalus | reverse complement strand
AGATCCAAATAAAAGTATTCAAATGTGTGTGAGTATGTGTGTGTGCCAGTGTTGGTGAGTGGGCATGCGAGTGAGTGAGTGTGTGTGCGAGTGTGTCTGTGTGTGTGTCCGTATGTGTGCATGCGAGCTTGTCTGTGAGTGTCTGTGTGTGTTTATATGTGTGTCTGTGTGTGTGTGTGTGTGTGTGTGTGTGTGTGTGTGAGAGAAAGTGTGAGAGTGTGTGTGTGTGCGTGTGTGTGTGTTTATGTTAGAGTGTATGAGAGAGAGTGTGTGAGAGAGTGTCTGTGTGTGTGTGTGTGTGTGTGTGTGTGTGTGTGTGTGTGTACATGTGTGTTTGTGTGTAAGAGAGAGAGTGTGTTTGAGTGAGTGTCCGTGTGCGTGTATGTGTGTGAGTTTGTGTGCGTACGTATGAGTGAGTGTGTGTGTGAGTGAGTGAGTGAGTGAGTGAGTGTGTGTGTGTGTGCGTGTGTGTGATGTGTAGACGTACATTTGTGTAGTCCTGCTGTAATCCAGATCTCTCCTCCATGATCCACACTAGAAAACACACACAGTGACACAATCAATCATAGACATAATGGTTTTAATACTGTACAAACTGTATATTCTCTTCATGGAAGATTAAAGGGATAGTTCACTTTAAAATAAAAATTAGCCCATGATTTACTCTCCCAATCCCAATTTACACAATCAGAGTTATATTTAAAAATGTCCTGGCTCTTCCAAGCTTTATAATGACAGTGAATGGCTGTTTCTGTTTAGAAGTCCATAAAAGTGCATCTGTCCATCATAAAAGTGCATATATCCATCATAAAAGTGCATCTATTCATCATAAAAGTGCATCTATCCATCATAAAAGAGCATCTATCCATGATAAAAGTGCATCTGTCCATCATAAAAGTGCATCTATCTATCTATCATAAAAGTGCATCTGTCCATCATAAAAGTGCATCTATCATAAAAGTGCATCTATCTATCATAAAAGTGCATCTGTCCATGATAAAAGTGCATCTATCCATCATAAAAGTGCATCTATCTATCATAAAAGTGCATCTATCCTTCATAAAAGTGCATCTGTCCATCATAAAAGTGCATCTATGATAAAAGTGCATCTATCTATCATAAAAGTGCATCTGTCCATGATAAAAGTGCATCTGTCCATCATAAAAGTGCATCTATCATCATAAAAGTGCATCTATCCATCATAAAAGTGCATCTGTCCATCATAAAAGTGCATCTATCCATCATAAAAGTGCATCTATCCATCATATAAGTGCATCTATCCATCATAAAAGTGCATCTATCCATCATAAAAGTGCATCTGTCCATCATAAAAGTGAATCTATCCATGATAAAAGTGCATCTATCCATGATAAAAGTGCATCTGTCCATCATAAAAGTGCATCTATCCATCATAAAAGTGCATCTATCATCATAAAAGAGCATCTATCATCATAAAAGTGCATCTATCCATCATAAAAGAGCATCTATCCATCATAAAAGTGCATCTTTCCAGGATAAGTGAATCTATCCATGATAAAAGTGCATCTGTCCATCATAAAAGTGCATCTATCCATCATAAAAGTGCATCTATCCAGGATAAAAAGTGCCTCTATCCATGATAAAAGTGCATCTGTCCATCATAAAAGTGCATCTGTCCATCATAAAAGTGCATCTATCCATCATAAAAGTGCATCTATCATCATAAAAGTGAATCTATCCATGATAAAAGTGCATCTATCCATGATAAAAGTGCATCTGTCAATCATAAAAGTGCATCTATCAATCATAAAAGTGCATCTATCATCATAAAAGTGCATCTATCTATCTATCTATCATAAAAGTGCATCTGTCCATCATAAAAGAGCATCTATCATCATAAAAGTGCATCTATCCATCATAAAAGAGCATCTATCCATCATAAAAGTGCATCTATCCAGGATAAAAAGTGAATCTATCCATGATAAAAGTGCATCTGTCCATGATAAAAGTGCATCTGTCCATCATAAAAGTGCATCTATCCATCATATAAGTGCATCTATCCATCATAAGTGCATCTGTCCATCATAAAAGTGCATCTGTCCATCATAAAAGTGAATCTATCCATGATAAAAGTGAATCTATCCATGATAAAAGTGCATCTGTCCATCATAAAAGTGCATCTATCCATCATAAAAGTGCATCTATCCATCATAAAAGTGCATCTATCATCATAAAAGTGAATCTGTCCATGATAAAAGTGCATCTATCCATGATAAAAGTGCATCTGTCCATCATAAAAGTGCATCTATCATCATAAAAGTGCATCTATCTATCATAAAAGTGCATCTGTCCATCATAAAACTGCATCTATCCATGATAAAAGTGGATCTATCCATCATAAAAGTGCATCTGTCCATCATAAAAGTGCATCTGTCCATCATAAAAGTGCATCTGTCCATCATAAAAGTGCATCTATCATCATAAAAGTGCATCTATCCATCATAAAAGTGCATCTGTCCATCATAAAACTGCATCTATCCATCATAAAAGAGCATCTATCCATCATAAAAGTGCATCTGTCCATCATAAAAGTGCATCTGTCCATCATAAAAGTGCATCTATCATCATAAAAGTGCATCTATCCATCATAAAAGTGCATCTGTCCATCATAAAACTGCATCTATCCATGATAAAAGTGGATCTATCCATCATAAAAGTGCATCTGTCCATCATAAAAGTGCATCTATCATCATAAGTGCATCTATCTATCATAAAAGTGCATCTATCATCATAAGTGCATCTATCATCATAAAAGTGCATCTATCATCATAAAAGAGCATCTATCCATCATAAAAGTGCATCTATCATCATAAAAGTGCATCTATCCATCATAAAAGTGCATCTGTCCATCATAAAAGTGCATCTATCCATCATAAAAGTGCATTTATCCATCATAAAAGTGCATCTATCCATCATAAAAGTGCATCTATCCATCATAAAAGTGCATCTGTCCATCATAAAAGTGCATCTATCATCATAAAAGTGCATCTATCTATCATAAAAGTGCATCTGTCCATCATAAAAGTGCATCTATCCATCATAAAAGTGCATCTATCCATCATAAAAGAGCATCTATCCATCATAATAGTGCATCTGTCCATCATAAAAGTGCATCTGTCCATCATAAAAGTGCATCTATCATCATAAAAGTGCATCTATCCATCATAAAAGTGCATCTGTCCATCATAAAACTGCATCTATCCATGATAAAAGTGGATCTATCCATCATAAAAGTGCATCTGTCCATCATATAAGTGCATCTATCCATCATAAAAGTGCATCTATTATCATATAAGTGCATCTATCCATCATAAAAGAGCATCTATCATCATAAAAGAGCATCTATCCATCATAAAAGTGCATCTATCATCATAAAAGTGCATCTATCTATCATAAAAGTGCATCTATCATCATAAAAGTGAATCTATCCATGATAAAAGTGCATCTATCCATGATAAAAGTGCATCTGTCCATCATAAAAGTGCATCTATCAATCATAAAAGTGCATCTATCATCATAAAAGTGCATCTATCTATCATAAAAGTGCATCTGTCCATCATAAAAGAGCATCTATCATCATAAAAGTGCATCTATCCATCATAAAAGAGCATCTATCCATCATAAAAGTGCATCTATCCAGGATAAAAAGTGAATCTATCCATGATAAAAGTGCATCTGTCCATCATAAAAGTGCATCTGTCCATGATAAAAGTGCATCTGTCCTTCATAAAAGTGCATCTATCCATCATAAAAGTGCATCTATCCATCATAAAAGTGCATCTATCCATCATAAAAGAGCATCTATCCATCATAAAAGTGCATCTATCCAGGATAAAAAGTGAATCTATCCATGATAAAAGTGCATCTGTCCATCATATAAGTGCATCTATCCATCATAAGTGCATCTGTCCATCATAAAAGTGAATCTATCCATGATAAAAGTGCATCTATCCATCATAAAAGTGAATCTATCCATGATAAAAGTGAATCTATCCATGATAAAAGTGCATCTGTCCATCATAAAAGTGAATCTGTCCATGATAAAAGTGCATCTGTCCATCATAAAAGTGCATCTATCCATCATAAAAGTGCATCTATCCATCACATAAGTGCATCTATCCATCATAAAAGTGAATCTATCCATGATAAAAGTGCATCTATCCATCATAAAAGTGCATATCCATGATAAAAAATGGATTTTTTTATATAACTCTTGATTGTATTCGTCTGAAAGAAGAATGTCATATACACCTAGGATGACTTGAGAGTGAGTAAATCATGGGCTAATTTTCATTTTTGGGTGAACTATCCCTTTAAGATCCCGCTCACACAGAATGCGTTTTTCGCAGTGAGACGCGCCTTTGTTGTTGTTTTTTAGTTTATTTTAATATTATTATTTTGAATTTAAGGCAACATATGGGGGAATGGGGGGTGATTTTACAACTGTTGAATTACATCAGTTCCTCCTGTTATATAGATATTTTTTATAATGTTAAACATATATTTCTAGGCTAGTGGACTCGGGCATTGTGGTGATCATGCAAATAGTCCATGAGCCAGGGGGGTTGATCAGTATCATCGGGGTACAAATGCTATCATTTTTTGGCAAGGTATACACCCCTAGTATTAGAAAAATCACGATAGCAGTGCAGGGGTGGTAGCGAAATCAGTTTTTCAGCTTATGAAGTTAATAACCCCCTAAAATAAATTCCATTTTTGAAATCTGGTGTATATCTGGTTTAGGCTCATGCTAGGGATATTGTCAATATGGTGCTTGGTATCCCAAGGCACTCTCAATTGCAAAAGTTAAAAAGCCTTTATTATTATGGCTTGGTCACATTAACCCACTAAAAAACTCCAACGCGTTTCGGCTACATGCCTTCTTCTGGGAGTTAAACAGATCTCAAACAAACAAAGTTTCTTATGAACTAACAGTCCACCAATCAGAAGTCTCCATCTGTCAACTGTGGTGCTAAGGTTACAATTGTTAGTACACACAAGAGACAGCAGATGTCATCATTTCCACTTCTTACCAAATCAATTAAGTACACACAAAAACTGACTTCATGAAAGGAACATACCAGTACCCAATACGGTGACCCATACAAGTTAAAATACAAGCATAGTATACAAATTTCAAACCACCATAGGACAACAGAACATCAAAGATATACACTAAGGTCAAGTTCCTCATTCAAGCCTGGATATTTAGTAGCCTGCAGGCGATATATCCAGAAAGCTTCACGTTGATTCAGCTGCCTTTGCCTATTGCCTTTTCTTAAGGACAAAGGGATGTGGTCAATCCCACAGACCTGTAAGGTGGATTGGTCACTATTGTGATGTTCCATATAGTGTCTTGCCATGGGATAGTTGGTGTTACCTGTGCGAATTGCGTGTTTGTGTTCAGCCAGTCTGTCCAATAAACGCCGCTTAGTTCTTCCTACATAAAAGACTTCACACATAGGACATTCCAATCTATAAATGACAAAGGTAGTTTGGCAGTTTATAAAATGGTTAATAGTGAATTCCTTTTGAGAACCAACATCATGAAAAATTTTGGTTTGTCTTACATTAGCACAATGGTTGCAGTGATGGCATTTGTAAGAACCTATGGGCCTAGGGCCTAACCATGTTTGTTTTACTTCTGGTTTAAGATAACTGTGAACCAGTCTATCTTGTAGAGTGGGACATCTTCTAAAACTAATGAGTGGTGGTTCAGGAAAGACCTGACTTAATACCTCATCACTTTCAATAATTCCACAGTTTTTTTGTATGATTTGCCTTATCTGTTCAGCCTCTGTACTGTATGTAGTGACAAAAACAGACCTCTCTTTTGTTAGTTTCGGTGTATTCCTTTGTAGTAATGATGCCCTATCTACATGTTTGGCTCTGGTCTAAGCTTTTTGGACAGTAGAGCTTCTATATCCCCTTTCCTTAAATCGTGACATCATCTCTAGTGATTTACTTTCAAAAACATGATCTTGGTCACAGATCCTCTTCACTCTCTGAAACTGCCCATATGGGACATTCGCTTTAAGCCAATTTGGATGGAAACTCTTGGCATGTAAAATTGTGTTTCTGTCTGTCGGTTTTCTATACACTGATGTATGCAAGGTTCCTTGGTTATCTTTTGAAATTGTCAAATCAAGAAAATTAATACACACTTTGCTATATTCTAAAGACAACTTGATGTTTGGATTAATGCTATTCAGATAACCATGAAATTCAATCAACTCTGTTTCCGAGCCAGACCAAAAAAGACATATATCATCAATATAGTGCCCCCACCAGATAATAAACTTGTGAAACACATTATTTTCTTGGTTCAAAACAAAGTCCTCCTCCCATTTGCCCAGGTACAAACCTGCATAGGAAGGGCTGTAGCATGCCCCCATAGCACAACCTTTTGTCTGTTTAAAGATCTTATCCTGGAAGACAAAAATTTTATTAGTCAAAGTCCATTCTGTTAGTGACAGCAAAAAATCAGTGGGTGGCATTTCATGTTCAGGACGGCCACTCAAGAAATGTCTCAGTGCTGCAAGGCCCTGTTGATGGTCGATATTTGTATATAATGCTTCCACATCCATAGTTACAAGGAAGGTTTCAGAGCCTATATCTTGTAGCTCTTTGTTCTTGTTTAAAACATCAGTAGTGTCCTGGACATATGCAGGGAGTGAAGGTAGAAAAGGTTTAATGAAATGGTCAATATACTTAGACACTGCTTCTGTAAGGCTTTCGTTCCCTGAAATCACAGGTCTACCTGGGGGGTTCTCAAGACATTTATGTATCTTGGGTAACATGTAAAAAGATGCCATTCTAGGATTCTCATTAAACAAAAATCTAGGTTCAGGGTCTGAGATCCAACCACTGGCTTCAGCTTGATGTAACATCCTTCCCAATTCCTCTTTAAGAGACTCCGTAGGATTATGGGTCAGTAGTTGGTAGAACTCTGTGTTATTTAACTGACGGGAAGCCTCTTTTTTTAGTGGGTTAATGTGACCAAGCCATAATAATAAAGGCTTTTTAACTTTTGCAATTGAGAGTGCCTTGGAGTTCCTTTTTCCTTTTTGATTTTTGGCATTTAGTTTCCCATCCAAAGAGCACCTCGATTTTAACCAAACTTTGGAGTCCAGGAAGCGCTCCTCTACCATTCCTTTTTTCATGGTGCTTGGTATCGTTGGAAAGGGGACCTTTTAGGCTTTCATTTAAGCCCAGTACTGAATCTGTCTGACAAACACAGAGGTCACATGACTTCTTTAAACCAGAAATAACACACATTTTTTCACAATTTCCACCTAAACTGTATGCTTTCTTTTATCCCTGTGGCATGAAAGAACACCACAGACACAAAACTCAACAACTTCAATACTCAAGGCACTCTGATGACTCAGAAAATGTATAATATACCCATACTATTTATTTGTGAGAGCCTTAAATTAGACTTGTGCAGCCAGTACAAGTCTTCAAAATAGAATAGAGTGAATAGAATGGACAAATAGGATGGAGACCTATTAGTTGTAAAAGTCAATAAAGAAACGGGTTGTAAAGTGAATATATTTAATCAAAGACTGGTTTGTATGTTGATGTCTATTATTTTATTATCTAATCATCATCATTTTCCATATCGTCCTCGTCTTCATCTGAACTTTCTACACAGGTCACCTGGTTTTCACACTCTGTCAGTTTACACATGTCTGTGCACCTGAGGCCATTTGCAAGACACATACATCGTGGGAGTGAACATTTTTTTGTGCAGTTGCAGGCGAGTAGATCCAGGACGGCTTCAGGTGCTGGCTGACCTTCCATCCAGTGCAGCACCAACTGTTCACCTTCCTCCTCTGTCTCCATCTCCATCCTCTGCCAACAGGGCTTGGCACTTGTGGGTCCTTTTCTAAACATCTTTTCCAAATACCAGCCTGATAGTTAGCTCGCAGTGTGTGTTGCCTCAAGCTATCCTTGCACGGTGGGAGTTGATGACTCTCTCACTGCAAGAACAAGCCGCCATTCTAAGTACTATAAGAGTTTTTCTCTGTCAATCCCCCCCCGTCAGTGGTGGATTCTGAGACTCTCGCGCCAGAGACCCGAGTTTGAATCTCGGCTGCACTGAATCTTTTCACCAAAGCGAACGAGTTCACGCTGGCCTGCCCCCGCGTGACTCACCCTCTTTGGCAACGTCCGGGAAAGGGGTTGATCAGGCTCAACTTTTGACCCCGCCCCCCATCTAAACCCAGCACGAGAGCAATTGGACGAAGCATGGCCTGATAGTCATGTTAAATTACGATTCTAACAGAGCTATAGCTGCAGTCTAGGGGCCCGTTAAACCGTGCACCGCTGCAAACTATCGCTGTTCTCACAGCAGCTCAAACAGTGTGAGAAATAAATGTTCCCCCACAGCCCCCGCTCACAGGTGGCTAGGAACGTTCTCAAATCAGTCATTAAGCCCGTTACGAGCGCGCACCACTCATGCCACACTATCACTCCAGTCAGTGCGCCCGCTATGAAGCGTGTGCCGCCACAGATAGTCACTGCTCAAAATCCCATGACACTTCTCACAGCTCCCTGTCTAACTCAGGTGGCTGGAGATTTTATTATTGTCAACAGGCCCGCTGCACTGCGTGCGCCTCTACAAACAAATGCCGTTCTCAGGGCGACCCACTTAAAGCACAAAAAAAGTATGTTTCACAATCACAACACACAGGTTCACGGTCCCCCTTCACTAGGTGGCCCCCTCCACTAGGTGGCCCCCTCCCAGTTGTTACACTGACTTTCCCCCAGACAAAAGCCTGTACAGTCAGTCCAACACTCAGTATGTGCACAAATCACAATGTAAGGGTATCAGGTCCCTGTGTTAGGCGGCCCATCCCAAACTGTGTTTCAAACCCTAGCCACACAGGCGTTGGCCTGGCAAGCCATCCCCAATGTGTTGAGTTGGGTCATAAACACAATAAAGCGAGGCTACTCGCTCCAATTCGCTCGCAGACCCCCAAAGTTTCAGGCGGTTGTCGAGACTTCGGTGAGAAGTAACGCGGGTCACGTGTTTCGCGCCGAAATACAGAATCTGTTTGCAAAAGGGGCGATAGAGCTAGTCCCCCCCGCGCTAAAACACTCGGGTTTCTACAGCCACTATTTTCTAGTCCCAAAAAAAGACGGCGGTCTCAGACCCATACTAGATTTGAGACATTTGAACAAGGCTCTCATGAGACGGTCTTTCAAAATGTTAACTACCAAACATATCCTCACGCAAGTTCGCCCGGGGGATTGTTTTTTAACGCTGGATCTTAAAGATGCATACTTTCACATTCAGATAAACCCTCGTCACAGGCCATTCTTGAAATTCGCCTGCGAGGGTCAGGCTTATCAATACACCGTTCTGCTGTTCAGTCTATCCCTAGCACCCCGTACATTCATGAAGTGCATAGATGCAGCGCTTTCTCCCCATGAGACAGCGTGCTAAATTATCTCGACAACTGGCTGATGCTGGCACATTCGAGAACCGAGCTACTGTCACACAGGGATTTGATTCTCGGCCATTTGAAATGTCTGGGTCTCAAAATCAATGTAACCAGAGCAAACTGACCCCCAGCCAGAGTGTGGTCTTTCTGGGCACAGTTATCGACTCTATAACGATGACAGCGTGGCTTACACGAGAGCGCGCGCTCTCTGTGCGAACGCTAGCAGCCTCATTCAAGGCGGGCGAGCGCGCACCTCTAAAGAAATTTCAGAAACTTCTCGGTCTCATGGCAGCAGCATCGTCAGTACTCCGTATGGGATTACTAAGCATGCGCCCGCTGCAGCACTGGCTCAAACGCCGCCTACCAACCCATGCATGGCAGTCAGGCAGTCTGCTCATCATGGTGAATCACGGTTGTTACATACTCTGATTCCCTGGCGGGCTCAGGACTGGTACCATGAGAGTGTGACCATGGGAGTAGTTTCTAGGAGGAAAGTGTTTTTTACAGACGCATCCAACCTAGGTTGGGGAGCGCTGCACGAGGGCAAGCCTGCCTCCGGCCTCTGGTCGAGCACGGAGCAGAGCTTACATATCAACTGTCTGGAAATGAAAGCAGTTTGTTTGGCCCTCAAAGCATTTCTGTCAAACCTCAAAGGTCACCACGTCTTAGTCCGCACAGACAACACGTCAGTGGTGGCCTACATAAATCGCCAGGGCGGCATCAGGTCGGGAAACCTGTACGCCATAGCGAGAAACCTCCTCTTGTGGGCACAGACCAATCTGAGTTCTCTGAGGGCAGCGCGTATCCCTGGCATTCAGAATCTGGGTGCAGATATGCTGTCACAGGGTAACACTCCCCTAGGCCAGACTCACAGACAGTCAGTCTGATATGGAGTGTGTTCGGCGAGGCCGAAGTCGAGCTTTTCGCCTCGAGAACCAACACCCACTGCGCAGAGTTCTTCTCGAAGAACAGGGACACACTGGCCCATCTCTGGCCCAGCCGCCCCCTTTATGCGTTTTCCCCCGTTTCAATGATCCCCCAGGTCACCAAACGGCCCAGTCCTCCTAGTGGCCCCCCTCTGGGAATCCAGGCCGTGGTTTCCAGAGCTGGTTCAGTTATCGGACAGAGTCCCCTGGCCTGTTCGGCTGAGGAAAGACCTCCTCACACAGGCCAACGGGACGATATGGTATCGGTGACCTGACTTATGGGTCCTCCATGTCTGGCCCCTAAACGGGTACCCAGGGACCTTCCTGAGAAGGTCCTAAACACTATCACTGAGGCTAGGGCCCCATCTACCAGGCACCTTTATGCTCTAAAGTGGTCAGGGTTTTCCAGCTGGTGCTCCAAAAAACTCTTTGATCCAGGGTCATGTGAGGTATCTGTGATACTCTCCTTCCTACAGGAGCTGGTGGACGCGGGCCGTTCCCCGTCCACACTCAAAGTGTATGTGGCAGCCATTGCTGCTCATCATGCTCCGGTGACTGGCTAATCACTAGGAAGAAACAACCTGGTGGTATGGTTTCTAAAAGGAGCTAGTAGGTTGAACCCCTCCAGATCCGTGCCATCTTGGGACCTCTCCACGGTCCTTGGGGCCCTGAAAAGTCCACCTTTTGAACCATTCCAGTCGATTGATCTTAAACCTCTCTCGCTAAAGACTGCTCTCCTGGTGGCACTGGCATCTATCAAGCGAGTGGAAGATCTGCAGGCCCTCTCCGTGAGCCCTTCATGTTTGGAGTTTGGGTTGGATGACTCCAGGGACATCCTCAAACCCAGACATAGCTATGTACCCAAAGTGCTCTCAACGCTGTTTAGAGCACAGGTTATCACATTATTAGCCCTTAGGGGAAGCTAATCTATTCTGCCCTGTCAGAGCACTGAGAATCTATCTGGTGCATTTTGCGTCTTTTAGACAATCAGAACAGCTCTTTGTCTGCTTTGGGGACCGATCTAAGGGTTATCCAGTCACTAAGCAAAGACTGTCTAGATGGATAGTGGATGCCATATCTATGGCATATACCTCTGTGGGTCAGGTTTTCCCTATAGGTATCAAGGCTCATTCGACTAGAGGCATGGCCCCGTCTTGGGCTTGGTCCTCTGGTTGTCCCATTCAGGATATTTGTGAGGCGGCCAGCTGGTCCTCGCCTTCCACATTTATGAAGTTTTATAATATGGAGGTACCTTCCCTGCCAGTGAAGGTATTTTCGGTATGATTAAGGCTCGACGGTGTCTGGTCTTGTCTAAAAATTATGTCACTGTGCATAATCACATATACATTTATTATAAAACCCGCCTTTGGCTGGTTATATTTAGATACATTTTATTATAAAACCCGCCTTTGGCCGGTTATATTTTCCCTATACTGATAGACCCGACAGTGTCTGGTCCTATTAGTACATTATGTTGGTTAAGTTACTGACGTTATATATATATATGCGTTTTACATTATAGGCTTCAGTAAATCGAGGAAAAGGAGTTTTCGGTGGCGCGGCCAGAGACATTTTGGGCGCTGCGGCATATTAAATATATTATAAATAGTTTTTCCGCGTGAGAAATACAATGTGTGGCGAGAAGGCGTGACAAAAGACTGAAATGAGTTACTGTCACGTGACACTTGAGAGCCCTGACTGCACTGTAGCAGTTACTGTTACACTGTTTAACCTGCAAGCTAGCTAGCCTGCTAGATAGCTAGCCTGCTAAAATACCAAGCTTACATTAGCTACTGCTACTACTCCCCACCAATTCACAAGCACAAGAGAAAAAGTATTTTGTACTTACATTTAATACCCCTGTAACTCAATGGAAGTTGATTGAAGTTGGTAGTGTTGTTATAACCAGTCAACTGAACCAATGATCTTTTCACAAAACTGACAAAACCTTGTCAAACTGTCAAAATCCATCAACATTACGTGCATGAGCTACTTTCTGACATTCTAACTGAAAGTGGGTGAATATCAAAATACATGATAGAAACATTTTGTTAAACCACTTACAAGTGTTACGTTGACAACACTATTGAAACAATTACTTTTTATTACAACTGTACATGAATAAATAGGCCATTTGGCCCTGGGCTAATAGGGTATTCTATTTGTCCATTCTATTGGCTCTATTCTATTTTGAAGACTTGTACTGGCTGAACAAGTCTAATTTAAGGCTCTCACAAATAAATAGTATGGGTATATTATACATTTTCTGAGTCATCAGAGTGCCTTGAGTATTGAAGTTGTTGAGTTTTGTGTCCGTGGTGCTCTTTCATGCCACAGGGATAAAAGAAAGCATACAGTTTAGGCGGAAATTGTGAAAAAATGTGTGTTATTTCTGGTTTAAAGAAGTCATGTGACCTCTGTGTTTGTCAGACAGATTCAGTACTGGGCTTAAAGCTACACTGTGTAAATGTTTAAGTTGATTCTTAGCAAAAAACACTTAGTTCTTTCAAAAATATATGCGCTCATTAATGTATATTTACTTCTTTCAAGTAATAAAGTATTCTCGTAAGTTTATAATCTGCCATTGAAAATACATACGGGTGAGGGGTTCGAATGCTGGTCGCCATGTTGCCCCTCCATCTTGAAACTACATTAGCCAAAGAGGGACATACAAGCTTCGCCTTTCGTGTTTTTACACGCAGTGGCGCCGTGACGAATGTGAGAGGGAGATTACTCGCGACTGCCGGCAGATTTGAAATAATACGGCCACCGTAGGAGTTAAAACTCCTTTGGAATGGGAGGAGCTCGAAAGTAATATTCAGTTGGTAGTCATATACAATTTCACCGCTAGATGGGAGTAAATCCCACACAGTGTAGCTTAAAATGAAAGCCTAAAAGGTCCCCTTTCCAACGATACCAAGCACCATATTATAGAATATTGACATGGAATATCCCTAGCATGAGCCTAAACCAGATATACACCAGATTTCAAAATCAGAATTTATCTTAGGGGGTTAGTAACTTCATGAGCTGAAAAAAGTGATTTTGCTACCACCCCTGCACTGCTATCGTGATTTTTCTTGTACTAGGGGTGTATACCTTGCCAAAAATCACTATGAGACTTTGTCCCCCCCAGATGATACCGATGGACCAAATTTGGGGCCCTGGCTCATGAACTAAAACAATAAAAGGATCAATCATTTAAACGGTTATCCTTGACATTTGAAACATGATTAAGAAAGGGTTCCCAGGTGGCCTCAAAGCCAGCAATGAGAGGTTGAGTCTGTCTCTCTAAATGCAGTGGTAGAGAGTTCAGACAGATCTAAAAAGTGGTTTTGATGCCTTTTTCCATAGACAGAGGATTATTTTTTTAGCTACCACCATTCCATATTGGATGGCTTTATGAATTTGATGGTAGAAGCCATTAAGAGAGCTAGTTTATCGAAGTTAGTGAGCACCCTGGGTTTGGCATAAAGCATTTTCACCCGTAGAGAGAATGATTCTTTTCAGCGTCCAGCGATAAGATGGCGACATTTGAGAGAGAATCATGTTTTGAGTATAAATTATTCATCAAACGTCTCACATTAAAGGAAGGAAAAGGGCTCTGGGATGAAGCCGGTCTGATCCGGATGAATAATTTTTGTTATATATTTATTTAATCTGTTTGCAAGGATCTTAGTGAAAATTTTAAGATGCGAATTCAAGAGGGCTATGGGGCGGTATGATGCTGGATCTGTTCCCTCTTTACCTTTTTAAGAATTAAAGAAATGTTGGCGTTGTACATATTGATTCTTGGTTGTCAATAGAATGATTGAATAATTTCAGCATCAAACGAGCAAGTTTCTGAGAATATTTCTTATAAAATTAAATTCCAAAGCCGTCTGGTCCGGGGGCCTTAGGAAAGATGTGATGGCTTTGAATGTTTCTTCTAATGTTATGTCTGCGTTAATGACGTCTTGTTCTGCATCATCTAATTTGGGGAGATGTAATGATTGGAGGAAGTGGGAAGGGGTTGTAAAGGCAATGGAAGTCCAGGATTCATACAAAGCTTCATAAAATTCCTTGAAACATTCGTTGATGTATCTGGGATTCGTCGCTAGGGTTCCATATTGTTTCCTAATTTGATGAATAGCTCTATTAGCTTGAATGCTTTTCAGCTGTCGTGCGTGTAGATTATCTGGTTTATCCCCTTTATTTTTAATAGCATATTATTAACTTGGTTGGAAATAATTTAATTATATTGTAGTTTTAAAGCTGTAATTTCTTTATGTCAGGGTCCACAGAGTCTGCATGTGAATGTTTATCCCTCTGGGGTCTGAGGTGTTTTTGGGGTCCTTGAGATGTTCTGACATGCCCTGACATTTGCTTTTTTCAGTTGCTTATAAACATATTAATGGCAAAGGTGTAATTACACTCTATTTAGCACAAACAGGGCTACCATAATATGTGAGCAACATGTATGTACATGTTTTTATTTTTGAGAGAATAATGTTTATGTATGGCTTTTGAAAAAACTAAAAACTAAAGTTTCTGAAATAAGGCCACAAAACACATACTAAATATGTGTCCACAAGACTTTTGACTAATGGATGTTGATGTCTAGTTTTTACTTCAAAATGATCTGAAAATCATCCTGTCTACTCATTCAAATAAAACAATACATTTATTTAAATTTTGTTCACTTCAGATAATAGCCGAGTCCCAAATAGACGCCTGTCTCTTTTACACACCAGGTGTGTTTACAGGTTTGGATAAATAAAGGCCAGTCTCAAATTAGAGGCCTGGTCTGTTTTTTAGTTTCAGGTTGTATTTAATCTTCTAAAACCCGTCAGATCGTCTGTTTAAGCCAGTTCTATGGAGCAGATTGCGTACGCAAGCAAGGCAGGCAGAGTTAGCGGAGGCCGGAGAGGGAGAAGTGGAGGAGAGCGACGAGGAGGAGGAATTCGCCAATGAATGTGTAGTTGAGGATCGCGGTGATGATGATAGTGATGAATAGGGTCATTTCGTATCACATGATTGCAGTTGTTTTACAGGGTAGCCTTCATTCTTTCTTGTTGATGTGTTTCTGGCAACTAGTTCATAGGCTCGATGGATATTACCGGTAACTTGTATTTTTAAGCCCATGGCTGTCACATCGTTTAGTTTTTATATGCTAAAAAAGTGCCCTTTTTGGTCCTCCTGCCCCTGCCCCGGAGGAGGTCTGTGCACGCCACTGACGTAAAGTACATGAGTCTGATTAAACTCGGTGTGTGTTATCCAGCTGATGTGGGCGTTGACACGTTTGCACGGATCATTTGAGGATCACCTCAGATCATTTGCGTTTGAATAGTGCACGCTCTCTGTGGGCGGGGTCACATCAACACTTGATGAGCTGAACTGAGATGAGAACGACTGACATCTCTCTCTTTTCATACACATTACATAAACTGAAAATATATGTTTTTTATATAAATTACTACATTTAAAAGAAGAGAATTCAAGCTTCATGCCCGTGTGCCTGCATAGCCTATGTGACAAGTATTCGCTGAGTTAGTTCATTTTTGGAATGGACTTCACCGACAGAGAGAAGGCAGAACTCGCATCATGTTTATTTTTCTTTATTTGGCAAAAAGCACAACACTTTGTTTTTATTGTGAGTATACACAAAAAACACTTAACAGGAGTACTCAACAGAGTATTTTGAGTCTCTTTGCACTGATAAGAAAAAAAGTGAGCAGATCCCGCTGGCGTGATCGCCGACCCCAGGGGGTTAAGTTGATTAAGACAAGCTTCAATTACTGATAGGCATGCTTTCCTTTGTTTTTTAAACCAGTTTCATATAAAATCATTTGTCCCCTTATTACCGTCTTAAGTGCCTCCCACAACGTTGAATCGAACACTTCCCCTGTATCATTAAAGGGCTGGGAGAAAATCTTTTTTTTGTGTGACGATTTAAAATAGATTTTTTTTTATTCCAGAATCGATATTAATTCAAGTTAAATTGCTTTATTTTTTCCCCTTGCTTATAGACAAGGCTGACCGAAGTTAGCCACTTTTGTTCCAACAGAGGATGAAATGTGTTGTTATCTATGAGTGTTTAGTGACGTTGCATCCCTTTCAAGTGGACGCATGGAAGTGCCATGAGACTGAACCCTATGGACTGAATGCACTGAAAAGCCCTCGCGCTACTCATATGCTGAGAGAGAGATAAGACAATAGAGCTGCACGATTCATCTTTAAAGGACTGTGATCGATTCAAACACCCCCGCGACCTTGGGTCTGACCTCTGTGTCTGTCTATTAAACCTTTGACCAAATCATATCGCAACATTAAAATCTGTGTTGGCACTGCCGCTGACCCAGAGAGAGTAGTCATGAAACGGCAGTCATTATTTCTGAGATATAAGATATGAGATATATATTGGGTCCGAAAACCAGTCAGTATCATTTGCCTTCACCCACATTTGCCTCACGCAGTGCAACACATCTCCTTCGCATAGAGTTGATCAGGTTGTTGATTGTGGCCTGTGGAATTTTGGTCCACTCCTCTTCAATGGCTGTGCGAAGTTGCTGGATATTGGCAGGACCTGGAACAAGCTGTCGTATACGCAGATCCAGAGCATCCCAAACATGCTTAATGGGTGACGTCCATGGGGCCGTGCATTATCATGCTGCAACATGAGGTGATGGTCATGGATGAATGGCACAACAATGGGTCTCAGGATCTCTTCACGGTATCTCTGTGCATTCAAAATGTCATCAATGAAATGCACCTGTGTTTGTTGTCCATAACATACGCCTGCCCATACCATAACCCCACCATGGGCCACTTGATCCAAAACGTTGACATCAGCAAACCACTCACCCACACAACGCCATGCACGCTTTCTGCCAACTGCCCTGTACAGTGAAAACCGGGATTCACCCGTGAAGAGAACACCTCTCCAAAGTGCCAGACGCCATCGAATGTGAGCATTTCTCCACTCAAGTCGGTTACAATGACGAACTGCAGTCAGGTCGAGACCCCGATGAAGACGACGAGCATGCAGATGAGCTCTGAGAGAAATGAACATTCAATTCACGGGCAACAGCTGGACATTCCTGCAGTCAGCATGCCAATTGCATGCTCCCTCAAAACTTGCGACATCTGTGGCATTGTGCTGTGTGATAAAACTGCACATTTTAGAAAAGCCTTTTATTGTGGCCAGCCTAAGGCACACCTGTGCAATAATCATGCTGTCTAATCAGCATCTTGATATGCCACACCTGTGAGGTGGATGGATTAACTAGGCAAAGGAGAAGTGCTCACTTACACAGATTTAGACAGATTTGTTAACAATATTTGAGAGAAATAGGCCTTTTGTGTACATAGAAAAAGTCTTAGATCTTTGAGTTCAGCTCATGAAAAATGGGGGCAAAAACAAAAGTGTTGCGTTTATAATTGTGTTCAGTGCAGTTACGTTATGAAGGGTTTTTATTTATTTATTTTTAGTCTATGTATGAAACCATATGAAACGAAAAAGTTTTTTTTTACCCAAGTGGGCAAAAGGAATGTCTTTGCACATTATTCTTCACCCCAGTTAGAACGGTAGAACTCGTTGGCTTCTCCTGGCGTGCTGACAGGGCTGGATTAACCATTAGGGCAACTGGTCACTTGCCCAGTGGCACATGACATCTAAGGGGCCCTGGCAGGTAGGAAATACAGAAATTTAATAAAGTTATCAAACACTTTACAGTCTTCACTGCATAAAGTCTACACAGGTTCACGCAGACAAAGTCTTTTCTCCCTCCCCGCTGAACGCCAGCGATTACTAATTCGTGAAATGCACTCCCGCTGGTTGAGCGCGGTAAAGTTCGTTTTAGGTTCGATATTAGCCGGACATTTGCTCTATAGGGTTGGTATTCTAACAAAGATATCAATAGCAAGATTAGTTTTAACATTATGTGACCATTGTATATCGACATGATGAAAATATTCATTCAAAATCATTTGTGCATTAATGCTGCATAATTATAGGCTACCTGCGAATGCTTTGACGCGTTTCCACAGTGCACAATTCTTAAGGGAACGTCTGCCAATTCCACCAACTGCGTTAAACATAGCCTATAATTTGTATTATTTAAAATTACTTTTAACATTTAAAAAGCTTGCAGAAGTTTCCTAATGGCAATACTGACTTAGGCTACAGCTTTCCTGGTAGCCTTGAGCAAATTAACTTGTCTAAGAAAATGATTCATAAAACGTATAAATATCAGTTGAGCCTATGTTTACTTTCATCACTGACAGAGACGAAAATGAAAAGACTAAGACGGTGGCACAAACCTCTATGACTAGTCTTACAAGTTAGACATCAAGGCAAGGCAAGGCAAGTTTATTTATATAGCACATTTCATACACAGTGGCAATTCAAAGTGCTTTACATAGAAGAAATTAAAATAATAAAAAGAAATAAGAATAATTAAAATAGTTTAGAAAAATAAAAAATAAAATACAGTACAGTACAAACAGTCGGACGAACATTGGCACAGTGCTCATTCAGTAAATGCATAGTTAAACAGATGTGTTTTGAGTCTGGATTTGAATGTGACTACAGTAGGAGCACGTCTGATCTCCTCTGGAAGCTGGTTCCAGCTGCGGCTGGCATAATAGCTAAAAGTGGACTCGCCATGCTTAGAGTGAACCCTTGGTATTTCTAGCCGATATGATCCTAATGATCTGAGTGATCTGTTGGGCTTATATTCAGTGAGCATATCTGCAATGTATTGAGGTCCTAGGCCATTGAATGATTTATATACCAGTAATAATACTTTAAAATCAATCCTAAATTTAACTGGGAGCCAGTGTAAAGACCTGAGGACTGGTGTGATATGTTCATATTTTCTGGTTCTGCTCAGAATCCTGGCGGCAGCGTTCTGTATGAGCTGCAACTGTCTTATGGTTTTTTTGGGAAGGCCAGTGAGGAGTCCATTACAATAATCCACCCTGCTGGTGATTGTCACAGTTCTGTTCTGTTTGAGTGTGTTTTTGTCACTGATCACATGTCTGTCTTTGTTCTATTTCCCGCCATTTCTTGATTTCCATGGTAACTGTCATTTAGTTCATTTGTCACACCTGTTTCCTCGTTAGTCTTGTCAGCTGTGTCTTGTTTCCCTGATCTGTTCTCCCCTGTATTTAAGCCCTGAGTGTTTCAGTCTTCACTGGTCGGTCAATGTTGAATGTTAGGTTTTCATTGTTCTGAGCACACGCTCCCTTTTGTTTGTATTTGTTTAATAATGAGAATTAAAACCTTGGAATTCATAATCTTCGTGTTCGTCTCCTACTTCATCCACCCAGAAGCCTGACAGTGATGAAAGCATGAACAAGTTTCTCTAAGTCTTGTCTGGAAACAAAGCATCTAATTCTTGCAATATTTTTTAGATGATAGTATGCTGATTTAGTTATTGCTTTGACATGACTACTGAAACTAAGGTCTGACTCTAGTGTCACACCAAGATTCCTGACTTGATGTTTAGTTGTTTGACCCCTAGAGTGAAGGTATGCGTTCACCTTGAGAACTTCATCTTTGTTTCCAAATGCAATGACTTCAGTTTTGTCTTTGTTTAACTGAAGAAAGTTTTGACACATCCAACTGTTGACTTCATCGATGCATTGGCACAAGGAGTCAATGGGGCTATAATCGTTGGGCGATAGGGCTAAGTAGAGCTGTGTGTCGTCTGCATAGCTGTGGTAAGCAATTTGGTTCTTTCTCATTATTTGGCTCATTGGGAGCATGTACAGGTTGAACAGGAGTGGCGCAAGAATTGAGCCTTGAGGGACTCCGCATGTCATGGATGTCCACTCAGACTTATGGTCTCCTATACTCACATAATAACCTCTCCCATCTAAGTATGACCTGAACCATTTTAGGACTATCCCAGAAAGCCCCACCCAGTTTTCCAGCCTGTCAAGAAGTATGTTATGATCGACAGTGTCAAATGCAGCACTGAGGTCGAGTAGTACCAGCACTGATAATTTGCCTGAATCAGTATTTAAGCGAATATCGTTTATTATCTTTATGAGCGCTGTCTCTGTGCTGTGGTGCGGTCGGAAACCAGATTGAAAATTGTCAAAGTATCCATTCGAGCATAAGAATTTGTTCAGCTGATTGAAGACAACTTTTTCAATGATCTTGCCTATGAAAGGAAGATTTGAGATCGGTCTATAGTTGCTTAATATGGTCTTATCCAGATTGTTCTTTTTCAGGAGGGGCTTGACAACTGCAGTTTTCAGGGAGTTTGGAAAACTCCCAGAGAGAAGTGAGGCATTTACCACTTCTAGAAGATCTGCTTCTAAACTGTTCAACACACTTTTGAAAAATGATGTGGGAAGTGTGTCAAGAGCGCAGGTTGATGTTTTAAGGTGCTGTACGGTTTCTTCCAAAATTTTG
Organism: Squalius cephalus; assembly: GCA_022829025.1. Classification (NCBI taxonomy): domain Eukaryota; kingdom Metazoa; phylum Chordata; class Actinopteri; order Cypriniformes; family Leuciscidae; genus Squalius; species Squalius cephalus. The sequence continues at coordinate 2,215,818 of CM040794.1, read as the reverse complement.
CCATCAATTTCTTTGAAGTCAGACATAGTAACTACTTTCTCAGGTGGTTTGATGGTCTGTCTAACCCCAGGGCAACTCAAAGATGTGCTGATCACCTTTCTGATATTATTGATTTTCTCAGAGAAGAAAGAGGCAAACTCACGGCACTTGTTGTCTGAGAGCATTTCACTGGGAATCTGGCTTGGGGGGTTTGTCAGTCTCTCTACAGTAGCAAAAAGAGTGCGTGTGTTGTTTAAATTACTGTTTATAATATTTGAGAAGAAAGTCTGTCTAGCTTTGCCTAGTTCCACATTAAAAGCATGGATGCAGTCTTTGTAGATGTTATAATGTACTACAAGTTTTGTCTTCCGCCACATGCGCTCTACTTTTCTGCATTGTCTTTTCATATTTTGCACTGCTGTTGAGTTTCTCCAAGGTGCTTTTTGTCTGCCACTCTTCTTCCTGACTTTAACAGGAGCAATATCATCAATTACAGTTTTAACTTTTGAGTTAAAGGAATCAAGGAGAAAATCAACAGAGTCTGCAGATATGCTTGGTGTTAAGGATATAGCCTTCATAAATAGTACACTAGTGTTCTCATTTAAGCATCTCTTCTTGACAGACACAGATCTAGCTTCAGTGGCAGGAGAGATCAATATATCAAAGAAAATACAGAAATGATCAGACAGTGCTACATCCTTAACCAGATAGTGGTCCGACGGGTCGCCCGCGGGACATTGGGTGGTTTGAGGGTTAACTTTATGAAAGACAAAAAAAAAAAAAAAAAAACCTTTTTACTAGTCGCATATCTATGGAAAGCTGAGATTCTTGTGATTCTAACGATATAAGCCATTTTAGGATACAATAAACACAGCGGGTACAATCTGTGTATTTGTCAGACCAACAACAGCCAAATAAACAAACAGGAAGTGGAAGACACTTGCCTAAAAAGCCTTCTGTTCGTCCACTGATCCATTACATTGCAACAACAATGGTTTAGTTACACTGTAAAGGCTCCATACAATCAATTCAGCGAAGTATTTAGTCCATAACACATTTATATATCAATAAACAGCCACTTACTGTGAATAGTAGCATTCCAAGTTAGCCGACAGACCTCTCACAACTATGAAACATACTATGGTAAATCTTCAAATTACATGTCAATAATACAGCTATTTTGACTTCAAAATGGCCGCTGACCCCTGAACTTTTGAATGACAGCGGATTTCAGCGAATCACGGAGTTTAAGGGGGGTTTTTCCTCCAGCTTGAGCCAGTCACCGCGCATTAGGGACACGGTCCATCCTTCGCTTTGACGGACATTTGGCTACTCCAATTGGAGCAATGTTAGCAAATGACTGACGTCTCTGATAGCCAATGATCTCCTGAAGACATTGATATGCAGTTTTTGTGGGAGGAATCCAAACACGGCCAGCAATGACGGTGCGCAAATGGTTGTTGTGGATCAGTGCGCCCGTGCGCAAAACTGCGTAACGTTGTAGCAAATGACAGATGACTTTGGAGAAAGGCTTTTTTGATGGGAAATCGTCTCTTTCGACAAGTAAGTGTTTTATTATACTATATAACATATTTGACGTGTTTTTCTGAGTATCTTGTGTTTGTGTTTCACTGTTTTGAGATGCCCAATGCTAGCTGGTGATGGCTAAAGCTCTTCCTCAAGCGTATGTGTGCATTGAGCGCTCATGTTACTGTTGTGTTGTACATTTATCAGTTTGTTTATGTCCCTGTGTGTCTTTATCCACGGGTTTGTGTTTGTCCGTGTTTGTTTGTGTGTGTTTGGTGCTTTTAGCGCTCTTGTTATTGTTATGAGGTGTGCGTGTATCGTTGTTTATGTCCCTGTGTGTCTTTATCCACGGGTTTGTGTGTGTGTGTGTGTGTGTGTGTGTGTGTGTGTGTGTGTGTGTGTGTGTGTGTGTGTTTAAAATAGTACACAATACATAAAAGATGTAAATTATTTGTTTTTTTGCTTTTTTATATCACAGAAAATCATCTGACATTGAACTGGATGAAGAATGGGAGTCAGCAGAAAGCCATATGATGGACATCAAGAGAGGAACCCTTTCCTTCACCTTCCTAGAGAGGTTCAATAACCAAAGAAAAACCTAATCATAAATTTTTAAATAGTTTGATATATATGTAGTGTATAAAATACTAATATTAAACAATATTTTAATACCATAACACTTGTTTTGTATTGTTATTTGCACAAATTTCAGTTTCAAGAATTGCAAAAAAACAATATAATATGTTTTTACTTCAGTTACTATGTGTCAACAATTTTTTACAGTGAATCTGAATAAGGAATAGAATAGCTCTAAGTGTAACCTTTCATTAGAGCCCAAAATTATGACTGTGCAGTAAAGCATTCAAGAATAGCAGCATGTTATGTGTCTGTGGTTACAAAGTGTCATTTGGAGTCTCCAAGTGGCCTTTTTTGGGGAGCGCCTAGACATAAACTTAGATAAACCTGTGTAAAACACTCATTAGCTTAGGTATTGTTATCAACATTTAAATTGGGCTTGGTAAGGCTTCATGCTGTGTGATCCCACTGTGTTTTCCAGCTAATACCTCCCAGCTATAGTTATCTGCAGGCATCTTTTTACAAAAAAAAAGTTAGGCGGAAAATTTTTCCATCTTTTTTAGTGTGTTCAAAGTTCTATTACTCAATACCAGTGAGACTTACAGTGATTCTGACTGTTTGGGAACAGACCCCAAAGTCTCCCCTTTCAAAAGAGACCAATACCATGCATATACTCCAAATGGTTCAAGAACAGCATGCAATTTAATTTGGGTAGGCCTTTTTTAGGCGTTTTTGGCAGAATTTGCAGGAACGCTAACAATCGATGAAATGTTTAGACCCTTACTGATGAGTAAATCTAGAGTGTGTCCACGATTGTGTGTGGGTCCATGTACATGCTGAGTCAGATCAAAAGTTTTTAAAACAGTATTGATTTCTTTTGCCATATTGGTTTCTGCATTATCTATGTGGATGTTTAAATCTCCAGCAATGGCAAAACAGTCAAACTCTGAGGTAATTGTTGATAACAGTCCTGTAAAGTCCTCAGCAAAGGCTGGAGAGTTTTTTGGAGGCCTGTAAATAATGATAAGTAAAATGCGTGGAGCACCTTTTAACACAATACCCAGATATTAAAAAGACAAGTAATTCCCAAATGATATTTGCTTACATTGATAGATATCTTTAAAAAGAGCAGCTAGACCCCCACCTCTCTTAACAGCTCTGCAGACACTCATAAAAGTAAAGTTAGGAGGGGCTGCTTCATTGAGGATTGTTGCACTGCAGCTGTCTTCTAGCCAGGTTTCATTCAGAAGCATAAAATCCAGATTGTTTGTGGTTATTAAGTCGTTGACTAGAAGTGATTTATTTTTAAGTGAGCGGATGTTAAGGAGTGCTAACTTAACAGACTTACTTTTCCCCACAGCAATATTAGTTTGACATGTAAGAGGCACCAGATTAGTTAGGTTTGCTGTACGGCTATTGAAGGCCTTAGACTTTCTATCTTGTAATAGAACAGCAATAGAGGAAGATACAGGCACACTGGGTTCCCGTTTGTTCTGTAAACATTTGAGAAAGTTACTGTTATCAAAACGGGGACCCGACACATATCACTGAGAGCTGGTATCAGTTGTTTTTGGTTCACCTCGAGCAGATGGAGGAGGGTGTGGGCCCTGGCGTTGTGGCAGAGGCCGAAGAGCTCTCACAGGAGGAGGGGGAGGGCGAGCTGGGCCCGCAGGCTTGGGTGGTAATGGTGCCTGTCTTTTTTTGGTTGGTATCTGGGGGCTCGCAGCAAAAGAGTGGGATAGTCTGGTTCCAGCATGCACTAGTTCTTCCATTTTCTGTGAGAAGCACAGAAGTGGCGATGCTGATGCTGGGGAGAGGGAGAAAGTGTCTGGTGAAAGGGCCTGTTGGTCTGGTGTTATCGGAGGCTGTGATATGCTGTCCTGGCTTCCCTGGCTGTTTTCCAGGAAGTCGTCCTTGGGTGCTGAATCTTGGGGCAGTTCTGATATGTCTGTCTGTGGTGAGCTCTGTTGGCAGAGCTCAGCTGAGATTGTGTCCGTGAGCAGAGGTTGTTGTGGCGGAGTGGTGTTATCATGTCCATTTTGCTGCTGAAGTGAAGTCCCGTCGTCATTCATACTGTGTCCAGATGTGTGTGTGCCGTTCAGATTGAGTGGATTGGCACACACTGCAGAAGGATGATTGAGGGAGAAGTAGATATTGTCCTTTAACACTCTTGAACCAAGTTTGTTTGGGTGATGGCCATCCCGATGAAAAAGTTGTCTCTGACTCCAGAAAAGATTGAAATTGTCAATGAAGTTTACTCCTTTTATATTGCAGGTTTTTTGCAGCCATGTATTAAGCCCAAGCAACCGTGAAAACCTGTTTGTTCCTCTTGCTGGGAGTGGTCCACTGATGAATGTTTGAACTTTCAGTCTTTTAAGTGTTTCAAAAAGTTCATTGAAATCCTTCTTAAGGAGTTCTGACTGCTCTTTATGAATATCATTCTTCCCCACATGAATGATGAGTCGATTTGCAGTCTTATGTTTCATCAGAATGTTCTGAAGTTCCCTGTTTATATCAGAAGTTGTTGCTTGTGGAAGGCAGCATGTAGTTGTATCCCTGCTGCTAATGTTTCTGATTATGGAGTCCCCCACTATCAGAGTCCTGGGCTCGGCTGTGCTCTGAGCTGAGTGCCGCTGTCTGCTCGACCTTGAGCGCCAGTTAGCATCAGTGTTAGCTACTGGCCCATTCAGTCTGTGTTCGATCACATTCATCACATTTGGGGATTCCTCATTTACATTCATTAGCACTTCAAATCTGTTCTCAAGATGTATAGGCGGTGGTAGGAGACCAGTGTTTGCAATCCTTGTCAGAGCTGTATCTGGGGTAGAGGATGCTACTGCGGCAATATGTGATGCTCGTGACAATCTGATGTCTCGAGTGCCTTTGGGTCTCACTCCCTGTTTGTGCCATCGATTAGTAAGTCGATCGGCTTGTTTCTCTACCTGTCGAGGAGTACTAGTTTCATGGGACTCACCGGTATGCTGAGGGTGTCCATGACGAAGCTCTGTTGTGTGCTCCGTCTGGTTTGGTGGTCCCGTAAGTAACTTTGTTTCAAGAACTGCAATCCTTTGTAAAAGTCTGTGGCAGTTAGTGCAGCAAGAAGATTCCAGAAGAGGCATTTTCTCTTATCCTTGAGGCAGTTGTGTTTTCCTTTCCCGGAATGTAAGCTGGTCGGGTAAAAGAATTCTCAGTTTTTGTAGTAATCCAAACTTTGTCGTCTGAGCACTGTGCTGATTTGCTGAAGTTAAAATTAGGTGATAAAAGGAAATAAAATAAAGGAAATAAAATATAAAAAAATAGGAGATAAAATGTAAAAGCGATAGAGCAAAGCGCGGAGCAGTAAGCAAGAGCGTCCGAACAGTAGCTGAGCAGGAAGTCAATTTATTTTCTTTAAGACGGTTCATAGCTTTTTTAAATCAGTTTCATAAAAACGTAGATAAGCCTACATTGATACCGAAAACTAAGACAGACTGCACCTGACTATCTGCTAGTAGGTCATACTAGAACTTAAGACACTGTCTTAACATTATGGCTATGTTTATGCAACCGGCAACAAATCTTACTCCCTTTTCGTAGAGCCGAGACTTCACATCTTCACATCCGCTCGCTTTTTCCCCAGCTCAGCGCTGAAATCCTCGTGGAAAAACACCCGGTGCCCGTGAAAAAGCAACTCTTGCTGTTGCTTACTGAATTTGAGGATGCAATGCTTGTCCTGGAAGAAGTGAAAAAGAACCAGAAACACTCTGGGTTTGGTCTTTGCTCCTTGCATCTTTTGTTGGGTTGGGTCTCGTGAAGAAGTCTTTCCCCAGTACTTCCAAAAAAAAAAAACAGTTATAAATTGAATTGGGTCTGGTCCTTCCAACTTTTCAGGGATGTCCAGCACTCTAATATTAGATCTCCATGAGCGATTTTCGAGATCGTCCAGCTATTCCTTCAGTGACACGTTCTCTTTCAGTAGCATATCCATTGAAGCTTCAACATTCACCAGCCAATCTTTAACCTTGCGAAGTCACTGGTCATGAGTGACTTTAATATGATTTAACTTGATCCAATGTCACGTTCACAGGTGACAATGCGCCAGCCAGTTCATTTTTTAAAAGAGTGAAACTACTTGTGTCATATCACAAAGAAGTGCTGACAGAAGTCTTTAGAGATCTTCAGGTAAAGCCGTTAATCCCTCAGGGGATGGTGCCATGTCGTCGGTCTTGCTCGAAACTTCAATGTCTTTGTCGCCAGTTTTATTCCGAAGTTGCTTTCAACTCGCCATTTTTGTTCCACCGTGGTTTCAAGTAATATCAGCTGCCAGATAATCGATTGTAGTGGAAATATATATCGAAAAAATAATGACTAAATGAACGAAAGAGGTCTGGAGCTACACTCACGTGCGCCTACTCACGCCATGCTTAACCTGGAAGTCTCAAGATGTCATAGTTAACCCTCTGGGGTCTGGGGTGTTTTTGGGGTCCTTGAGATGTTCTGACATGCCCTGACATTTGTGCTTTTTTCAGTTGCTTATAAACATATCAATGGCAAAAAAAAATTACACTCTATTTAGCACAAACAGGGCTACCATAATATGTGAGCAACAAGAATGTACATGTTTTCATATTTGAGAGAATAATGTTTATGCATGGTTATTGAAAAAACTAAAAATGAAAGTTTCTGAAATAAGGCCACAAAACACATACTAAATATATGTCAATAAGACTTTTGACTAATGGATGTCGTCGCCTAGAGTTTTTTCTTCAAAATGATGTGAAAATCATCCTGCCTAATCATTCACATAAAACGATACATTGATTTAAGTTTTGCGAAACACTTTTAGTTTGGAAAGCCAATATGTGGATGGGGCGTAAACGATCATGCATATTTAGTAGTTCACACCTGTTGAGACAATGCCCCTGCATACTTAATGAGCCATTCATTCAGGTGTGTCACCTATAGCTAACTTAAATATACAAGCTTCATAAAAATGATCATTCTAGAAGAAAATTTCAGATGGCATTTAGAGGCTTTTGCATCTGAACTCTTCATATATATATATACACATATATATACACTACCAAATTGGTTCACAGTTGGAGGCATCGCAATTTATTTTATTTTTTTTCACAAATTGTGCTTGCAAATTGTATATTATCCAAGGTAAACATGTTTAGTAATTGTGCAGTTAATTCTCATACTGTATTTTCAGTTTTGGAATATTTATCCTCTCCCCAAATTTGTCACTAAAAAAACACAATACAAATTATTTAAAGAAAAAAATTATATTTACCTTTTAATAGTTTGTTTACATCTACCTTATAAATATATATTTTTTATTAAAAAGGTTACAATTACAACAACAATTCAAGTGTAATCTTTCTTTTTAAAAACTAAAGTATACAAAACGTATTATTTGATGACTTTATTTTTGATAATTTTTGATATTTTTCCTCATCTCAGTATAGCAATAGAGTTTGCTAAAAGCTGTTCATTCAATACAGCAGTATTTGAAAATCGATAATATTTTGTAAAATTACATTTATATTTGCATTTATGTCAAAACCTAGACACTTTATTTCAACATATTTTTACTCATCTCGGTATAGCAATACAGTTTGCTAAAACATCATCATTCATTCACACACGCGATTTAAATTTAAACTGTCTTTTTGCGAGCTGTGGTAAACAGCGCGCATCTCTGCCGTTCATTCATTCATAAACAGAAACCCGATTCACGTGAGAAGGAAAAAAACTTACTAGAGCATTCCTCAGCTCGCTCCTCGATATACCCGCACTTCTGAGGTACATTTTCCATTATTATTATTCCTCACAGCGCTGCGAGACGGTGTAAACAAGTAGGCTACAATGATCTGATTCAACTTGTTTTCTCGAGCTGATATGGGGGCGTTCACAGTTTGCACGGATTGCCTCAGTCATTTGCGTTTGAATAGCGCGCGCTCTCCGAGGGCGGAGTCACATTACAAGTAATTAGATGAGATGAGAACGACTGACATCTCGCTCTTTTCTTACAGATTACATGAACTGAGAATATTTGTTTTTTATATAAATTACTTCATTTAAAAGAAGAGAATTCAAGCTTCATGCCTGTGTGTCTGTATGTCTGTTTGACTGAGTATTCGCTGAGTTATTGTTCATTTTCGGACGCGTTTCAGAATGGACTACACTGACAGAGAGAAGGCAGAACTCGCTTCGTGTTTATTTTTCTTTATTTGGCAAAAAGCACAACACTTTGTTTTTATTGTGAGTATACACAAAAATAATACACATTAAACAGAATCGATTGATGTATGAAACTTGTTTGTAAAATCAAAGTCAAAAGAGTATTTCGGGTCTCAATTCAACTGATAAGGATTGCCGACTTCAGAGGGTTAAATAATCATTTTATAACATTTAACCTCATGTAAATGATGCCTTTGGATACTACTTGATATATGTGTGTTAAATTATATCTTTATTTATCTTTCTATTGAAGTTCTCAACGCACACACACACACACACAAACCCCATACATATACCTGGATGCATACATGCACCTATGGTGTATAGATTAACCCTGTAAAGTCCATGTACAGCTGTGTTGTATACAACCTAGATGAAAGTTACCATTGTGTTACAAATAAGCCTCCTGTACATGAAGCTGATCAGATCCTGCGTGAAAAGAGCATTCTTTCCATAGACAATAAAATTGTATTTTGTGGGGAAAATCATGGAAATAGTTTGTTATATTTTTTTGTTGGTAAGTGTCTTTGTGTGTGTGTTTTTTGTTTTGTTTTTGCTGTTTTAAGCTGGAAATCATTTGACGAAGTTAAATGGATCTGTAATGTGGTTAAGACATGACTGGAACTACTTTAAGTGTCAGTTTACTGGAAAATAATGACGCACCTTAGAAAGATCATCAACCAATCAGAATGAAAAATGCAATAGTATAACAAGCTAAACCTCTGTTAATTATCAATTAGTACTTTTATAAATGTATGTAAGAAATAGTCAAACGGGTTTTTAATAAGTGAAGATGTTAATGCTGTTTTTGGAGTTGTTAAATTAAAACTCTTCCTGCTTCACATACTTAAGTTTGTCCAGTGTGCAGTTTGGATCTTCCAGTTTTTCAGTGAGCAGCTTGACTCCTGAATCTCCTGGGTGATTGTAGCTCAGATCCAGCTCTCTCATGTGTGAGGGGTTTGAACTCAGAGCTGAAGACACATAACCGCAACCTTCCTCTGTCACCATACAGCCAGACAACCTACAGACACACACAGCAACAGTCCACATGTCATGAACATTTATACCTATTTCATCCATTCATTAGGTATTATTTATTTGTAACTGTAAAAAAAAAAAAAACTTAAATAGTAATTTCCTGATACTAATTAAGAATTTTGTTGTTTCGTTGTTTCAAATTGAAAATATATAAGTTATGTAATTCGTGAAATTTGTAATTGAATATGACAAGGCAAGTAACAATATTATCATCGGTGTATGCAGGAATACAGATGAAGACGATGAAGAAGGTTCCAAAACACAAAGTTTAATACTATTCCAACAGGCAGGAGAACAGGCAGATGCAAAACACTTAACGGTAGCCTGAACAATGATAGACTGTGAAGGGAGAACTTAAATAGTGACTCAAACAAGATGATTAAAGGTACAATATGTAAGAATATTGTAATAAAATATCCAAAAATCACTTGCACAGTGTGATATATTCCCTGCAAGTGTGTACTTAAAATATCTCAAAAGTTCCCAAAGATTTTTAATTTCAGAGAAATTCCAATTTTAAATAATGGGCCGTCCCGGAATCCTTGTTCACTTGTCACCACAGCAAATGCAAAATGCAGTTTAGTGTGATAGTGTAGACCAAGTGAAACAGCGCTGCGTTACCTCACAAGTTTTATTCGTCTAATAAACTGACCTGTGTGAGTATTAATACAGCACTTGCGGGTCCTTATTCCTTTATACCCGCGGGTACTCGCGTGTGCGCTGATATCTGTCTCTCATTAGCAATCGCGCCCTGCTTCATACCACAGTCATGTTAAAAACATAAATGTATTCACTCATCCATAAACATTATTAGATCCATCAGCTTGGCGACAAGTTCCGTAATTGGAATTTTGCGTCATCAACGTATGCCTTTGTTATTGTAAGAGGTTATAAAAAATTACATATTGTAGCTTTAATGACGCACAGCTGATGCAAACGAACTCAATGACAGTGACCATGGAGACAAACGAGTGGCGGGAACACAGAAGATGAATGAAAACAAACTAAAAGTCAATGAAAACTAAATACCTTGAACATACTGTTATAATTATCAGATCATTTTCAGCATATTAGGTATACTACATCAAATAATCAAAATCTACATCAAAAACCAGTATCAAGTTAATGTACTGCTATCAATATCATTAGTTAAACAGTTTAAATTCTTAGCCTTGGAGCTCGAAGTCTCTAAATCACTTTGTATAACGGTCGTTGGTTGTTACAGGACACCTTCAGCTGTTAGCGGTGCTCTGCCCTCCTTAATGCAACTCCTTTCTGATTTTAACTCTAAGGAATTAGTAGTCTTTGGAGACCTAAATTGGAACTGGTTACAACCAATATCTGATGATTTCTGAGCTTATTGTGATTCATTAAATCTCTTTCAGATTGTTGACAGTCCCACATGGCCAAACTTTAAAAACCCAGGAAAAAAATAATCGTTAATAGATGTGATTCTAACTAATGTTCCCTTTTGTGTGGTCACTACGAGTTACGTCAGTAACTGACGAAATTGGAGGTTTCACTTAGAAGCCTATCACCCTCGAGTTTTAAAAAACGAGCCAATGGCATGAAAATGCCTTGGGTCTGCGGAATTTGCATAGCGTAACTCCGCCCCACCTCATGGGTATATAAAGAAGTAAGCTGGCAACATGCAATTTTCGCTTCGGAAACAAGAGTTCTCTTCACTCCACAAGCCATTCTGCCATTATCTTCACTCTTCGAGACAAGCTACTCTTCCAGGTGTTGGTGTGACGGCGAATTCCAGCGAATTCACATTGCCTGCTGATCTGTGCAGTGGTCTTCTAGTCATGTGTTCTCCCTGGGCGCTTCTGCACTCTGCAGTTTAAACTTCCTCTCACAAAAGACCTTCATAAAGATGTCTCACTCATGCACTTCTGGTTGCAGTCAGATCATTTCCCAGTCTGACGGGCACAATCGCTGCCTGGCGTGTTTGGGCTTAGATCACGCTAAGGCAGCGTTTGTGGATGAGTCATGTTCTCATTGCGGGAACATGACCATTGCGACGCTGCAGTCGAGACTCAATGACCTCACTAGAGGTAGAGTCCCCTCTACCACACCCCGATCTATCCCCTCTTCGAGAGGCGATACTTTGGCTGATGGTTGGGTCGACCATCCAACCATCAAAACGCAGACGATGCTCCTCGCGACAACCCCTCCCTGACCAATTCCTCTGAGGACGGACCTCCTTTCTCAAAGACAGGGAACCCTCTGGCACCTCCGGTGGTGGCTACCATCACTTCCACTAGAGCCTTGTCCACGAGACACACCTATGTGTTGAAGTGGAACCTCTTTGTCACCTTCTGCTCTTCTCGCCGAAAAGACCCCAGAAAATGCCCGATCAATTTTGCGCTTTCCTTCCTGCAAGATGGGTTGGAGTGAAGGCTGTCTCCCTCCACTGTCAAAGTATATGTTGCCGCTATCGCAGCACATCACGACGCAGTTGAAGGTAAGTCCATAGGGAAGCATGACCTGGTCATCAGGTTCCTGAGGGGGACAAGGAGACTAAATCCACCTCGCTCTCCCCTCATACCCTCTTGGGACCTCGCAGTGGTGTTATCTGCCCTGCAGAGAGCTACATTTGAGCCTTTGCAATCAGTTGATTTTAAGTTCCTGTCTATGAAGACAGTGCTCCTGGTTGCATTGGCCTCCATCAAGAGGGTAGTGGACCTGCAGGCATTTTAGGAGTGTGGCTTCCTCTTGGGCTCTAGCGCATGGCCCCTTGCTGACAGCCATCTGCAGAGCTGCAGGCTGGGCGACACCCAACACATTTGCAAGATTCTATAATCTCCAGTGTCCTCTCATGTACTCGCCCCCAGTGGCCAGTAATAGGACCCGCTCTGTGTCATCTCTTGCTGCGCCATTCCACTCCACGGACTGTATACATGCGCTACTTCACTCAGATGAGTTCTTCCTTCCAAGACCCTGAGTTCCTCCTACACTGATGGCAATGGCAATGGCAATTTATTTATATAGCACAATTAAATACAATTTACATTGTCCAATGTACTTTACAGTATTAATAAAAAATCATAAAAAACTAACAACAATAAAACCACAGTACAAATATAGATTTGAATAGAATATCATAAAATAAGTGCTTCATCAATTTAAAATAATAATGAGATACAACAGAATGGTGCATCAGCATGTGTTAAATGCCTTATCAAACAAAAATGTTTTTAACTTGGATTTAAAAACAAATAACGATGGGGCCACTCTAATTGAAATGGGCAAGTCATTCCATAATCTAGGGGCAACTACAGAGAAGGCACGGTCCCCCCTACACTTTAATTTTGACTTCGGGATAGACAGGAGTCTCTGATTTGATGACCGGAGTGATCTAGTTGGATGATGCTCAGTCAATAGAGCAGACAAGTAGGGTGGAGCCAGACCATTTAAAGATTTGTAAACAAAAACTAAAAGTTTAAACTCCACTCTATAATGCACTGGCAACCAGTGTTACGGGATAACTAAAGAAAACTAGGTGAGGACTCAATTGCAAAAGAATAGTGATTTATTTAATAAAAGAAACATAAAGTAAAACAAAAACCCACAAAGGGGAAAAACATAATATAAAACAAAACAACAACTTCAAAAACAGACATACCGGAGGGTCACGGGAAAACAGGAGACGTATACAAGACAACGATCCGACACAGACTGCAAACACAAAGGAACTTATAAAAGGGACAAATCAGGCAGGTGATGAGGGAACAACAGGTGGGGCAAATGAAACCAATAATGAGATAACAAGGAGGGTTGGGATCGAGACAGAGACAGAAACACAAAACACCACATGTGCTACACGAGACAGGACAGGCATGTGACAACCAGTGTAAAGAACGTAAAATTGGCGTGATATGATTCCGTTTTTTTTGCACCCGTCAAAAGTCTAGCTGCCGCATTTTGTACTAATTGTAATCGCGACATTGCTGAATGACTAATCCCAACGTAGAGAGAATTGCAGTAATACAGCCTTGAAGAAATAAATACATGTATTACTTTTTCGAAATTTTTAAAAGAAAGAAATGTCTTTACTTTTGATAATAGTCTTAGCTGAAAAAAGCAGGATTTCACAACTAAATTTATTTGCCTCTCAAATTTAAAAGTTTCATCAAATACTACACCCAAATTTCTCACCCACGGCTTCACACAAGACGACAGACCACCAAAATTTACTTTAGGAATGGTGGAGAAGTCTGAGGGTCTAAATAAAATAATTTCCATTTTGCTCTCATTAAAATTAAAAGACAACCAAATCTTTACTTCAGTCAAACAGGCCATAAGAGTTTCCAGATTATCTGACGAGCATTTTAAGGGCAGATAAATTTGAGTGTCATCCACGTAAAAATGGAATGACAGCCCATGTTTTCTAATAATAGAACCCAGTGGAAGCATGTATAAAGAAAAAAGAATGGGGGCCAAAATCGACCCTTGAGGAAGCCCACACGATAACACAGCCTTACTAGAGGAATATTCTCCAATCTTCACTGAGAAGCTTCTGTTTGTAAAATAAGATATAAACCAGTCCAGTGCACTGCCAGTAATGCCTGCACACTGTTCCAATCGGGCAATAAGTACAGAGTGATCTACTGTATCAAATGCAGCATTTAGATCTAAAAGCACAAGAACTGCATAGTCACCAGAGTCACAGGTTATTAGTACATCATTAAAAACCTTCAGCAATGTACTCTCTGTCGAATGATGTTTTCTAAACCCAGATTGAAAAGTTTCAAAAATCGCATTATTAGTTAGGAAGCTTTGTAATTGTTGCAGGACTATTTTCTCATAATTTTAGTCATAAATGAAAAATTGGAGATTGGTCTAAAATTGGCTAACACTGTGGAGTCCAGGTTCTGTTTTTTAAGTAGGGGGTAGACTGATGCATGTTTTAGCGGTTCAGGTATAATACCAGTTTTTAAACAACAATTTAGTGGTGGTATAATGTCCTTTTCACAAGATGTAAAATAAGTCTTTGATGTCCCCAGAGTGTGTATGTGAAGTTGACACTTTTTGAGGATGAGCAAAAACGCACCGTTTTGTGTCTGTTCCTTTAAATGCAAATGAGCTGCTGCTCCCGGCACAGGGGGCGGAGCTTCAACAGCTGCTCTCACACAGACATGCAATGAAAATTTCAAAAACTTTTAGCCTTTTATGTTCAAACTGGAGTCAGACAATGATGGAGAAACTCAAGAAGAAGTGACAACATGTATAAGCAACAGGACATTTCTGATTGGTTAGTTGATGAATGTATGTCGATAATGTGTAGTTATCTTCTAGTCATTGATTAGCATATTCTGTCTTGATAATCTATAAACCGTGTTCCGGGGGCGGGGTTTATGTAAATTCCATGGTTTGTGATGTCACTAACTCGGGAGGAATGTCGTGTAGTCTCTACCAGCCGTTTGTTGTAGTCCTTAAAAAGCTATTTATTTAAAAAGCTATTTATTTAAAAGCAAATATCTCCCTTTGCTTTGAAATTTGAGCGTTGTAGCTTTGCAGATGTTGTTTATGCTTTACACACTAACTAAAGTTAGAAAAGTGAAATCATGATCAACCACCCCTTTAACATGACCAGAAGAAAAGAACGAACATCATCAAATACTTGTTTGAGAAAAAACAGAGGAATCACATCAGCAAAAGAGACTGAAGGCCTAAGGTGCTCTACTATTTCTTGAAGCTGAGTGCCAGTAATATGGTTAAATCGACTAAAAACAGCCATACAGCTATGGTGAATTGAGGGATCAGAAGGAGATGGAATAATTCCTAATCTTAGATCATTTATCTTACTAACAAAAAACTTTAAGTCACATAGCTCTCACACATAGTGTCATCACCTACACTGATTGCTCAGCCCTCGTAATTGGCTAGGTCTTCCATGTGCATAGTTCCCTCTTTGGGTGACCCCCACATGTGTATTTCCACTGTAAGCCTCTCTGAGCATGTGTCTTTCCCTTGGCAAGCCACCTTGCCACCCCTGGGGTTGAAAGATTCCACCCTCAGGCTGGATACCCCAGTGTTCTCCATATGCAGCCTGCTCGCGGGTCATATGTGTATTCTGTAAGTCCTCCCTTCGGGCAGGCATTGTGTCGCATATTTCCACTGAGATATGCTTCCCAGTGTACCTTGGTATTCCTGTGTTAAGTAGGAGTCCTTCGTCCATGCTAGTCTCACAACATGCAGCTCAGACTTACGCAGGGCACTGGAAGACAGCCGAAGTGGCGTGATTATACTGGAACCCCCAATTTAGTCAGTCACTGACGTAACTCGTAGTGACCGTACGAAAGGGAATGTCCCTCTGCCACAACCACTGTACCGCTGGAATAGCCTGGAGTTCAGTCTCTGATCCTCAGCGAGGAAACATAACTGTATGTTTCCAGCATACTTCCTTATATACCCACGAGGTGGGGTGGAGTTATGCTATGCAAATTCCGCAGACCCAAGGCATTTTCATGCCATTGGCTTGTTTTCTAAAACTCAAAGGTGATAAAACTCAAAAGGTAAAAACTATGAAGGTAAAATTATGTCATAATGAATTGCATGCACAGGGTAAGATTTGTGAAAGTGTACATAAGATTGCAAGCGTAAATTAAATTTGCATGCGCAAGAGAAGATTTGTAAAGGTGTAAATCGCCTTTCAAGTGTAAGAAAAAAATATTTGCAGCATGTAACTGTTATTCGTAAGTGTAATTCATGTATTGTGAAGCTGCAGCTTCATGCTAACGCAAAATAAATAGGATCTGTATTCCTCTGACTTCCATTTTTCCGCGCTTACACTTTTGGCACGGTTTTTGCGCACAAATACGGCCAAAAGTATTGCAGGCCTGTGAACAGCAATTTGCGACCGAAAACAACAGAGTTAGGAACTGCAAAACAGATTCATTGCGTAAAATCAAACTTTGTGTAAAAAAAAATAAATTATTTATTTTGCGTTAGCACGAAGCTGCAGCTTCACAATACATGAATTACACTTACGAATAACAGTTAAATGCTGCAAATATTTTTTTCTTACACTTGAAAGGCGATTTACACCTTTACAAATCTTCTCTTGCGCATGCAAATTTAATTTACGCTTGCAATCTTATGTACACTTTCACAAATCTTACCCTGCGCGTACAATTCATTATGACATAATTTTATCTTCATAAAAAACTCGCTGAAATAATGTCTCCGTTTCCTACTCAGGGAACGAGGGTTACATACGTAACCGAGACGTTCCTCATAAGTACTTAACTGCTCCCCTATTTGCAAAGATATCAGTGACCACGGAAATTTTTACGACCTATTGTTCCTTTGAACATGTAATTCGATTGGATGTTTCACACAAGAATCTTTAAGATGCTTATAATACTAATGTGTCACAAAGTTAGCAAAATGTAATGTAGATTTACAAATCGGAGACGAAGATTGGATTTTTTAGATACCAAACATGCCCAAATGATTTGGTTAACCATAATATGCAAAGTCTGAAATATTAACCCAATAGAGTTTATAAGAATACAAAAGACAACCACATAAAAGGAAAATCATGAGGTGGGAAAATTAGATACATGTTTACACATTTATCAAGTGGTTATATATATATATATATATATATATATATATATATATATATATATATATATATATAATATATAGGATTTACAGGGTTTTTATTTCTCTTCCTCTGCAAGAGGTTAACCCTCTGGGCTCTGAGGTGTTTTTGGGGTCCTTGAGATGTTCTGACATGCCCTGACATTTGTGCTTTTTTCAGTTGCTTATAAACATATTAATGGCAAAGGTGTAAATTCACTCTATATAGCACAAACAGGACTACCATAATATGTGAGCCACATGTATGTACATGTTTTCATTTTTGAGAGAATAATGTTTATGCATGGTTATTGAAAACACTAAAAATGAAAGTTTCTGAAATAAGGCCACAAAACACATACTAAATATGTGTCAATAAGACTTGACTAATGTCGTCACCTAGAATTTTTTCTTCAAAATGATGTGAAAATCATCCTGCCTAATTCTTTGTAAAAACTAAAGTATACAAAACGTATTATTTGATGACTTTATTTTTGACAAAACATACTATATTTAACATATGAGCAAAATTGGCAAACAAAAGCTTGTTTGATGTGGCAGTCTATTGTACAGTAAAAACTTTATAATCTATTCAAAACTAGTCAACGTCTTTCAAAACTGAAGTATACATTTTATCATACGTATTTCAAAGTAAAGGATTTATTAGTTAGTTGATGACTTTATTTTTGACAAAACACATACAGTATATATTCCTCATCTCAGTATTGATACTTTGCAGTCACGTGATATCTGGCGGGCAACAAACGCGGTTAGTGTATCCAATCGCACAACAACTATCTGACATGTCATGTACACCTCAAAACACCAACTTTTGTATATTAAAACTGGCAAAGTCCTGGCAAGATCCTTGATTAGTTTACTGGTTTTCGTTGCTAGAGAATGACATTCTTGCCCGCCAGCCAGTACAACTGACGTCACGTGCAAAGTATCAATAGCAATAGAGTTTGC
Organism: Squalius cephalus; assembly: GCA_022829025.1. Taxonomy (NCBI): domain Eukaryota; kingdom Metazoa; phylum Chordata; class Actinopteri; order Cypriniformes; family Leuciscidae; genus Squalius; species Squalius cephalus. The sequence continues at coordinate 2,197,911 of CM040794.1, read as the reverse complement.
TAAAAGCTGTTCATTCAATACAGCAGTATTTGAAAATCGATAATATTTTGTAAAATTACATTTATATTTGCATTTATGTCAAAACCTAGACACTTTTAAACATCAAAATGACATTTATTAATATGTATTCATGTCAAAATGACATATAAACAGATTTTCCTATTCAATTTTACATGGAAACGCTTCCAAGACGCTTGCATGTCGCGTGAAAAAAAGGGGCGTCGGTTCTATTTCTAGCATGCATGCGTTTTCCACGCGGCTCGTGCCGTGCCTGAGATGCGCGTCTCACACAGGCAGTGTGCAAACTCTAATCTGTTAACATGGGAGCCGAAATAAAAACGGACACGCCACGCAGCTGAGACGCTTACGCCACGCATCCAGTGTGTCACCGGCCTTATCCAGCGGATGTGGGTGTTTCACAGGTTTGTATGGATCGCCTCACATTCGCGTTTGTATAGCGCGGTCTCCATAGGCGGAGTCACATTAAAACTTAATTAGCTGAGATGAGAACGACTGACATCTCTCTCTTTACATACATATTACATAAACTGTGAATATTTGTTTTTTATAAAAATTACTTCATTTAAAAGAAGAGAATTCAAGCTTCATGCCTGTGTGTCTGTATGCCTATTTGACTGAGTATTCGCTGAGTTATGGTTCATTTTCGGACGCGTTTCAGAATTGACTTCACTGACGGAGAGTAGGCAGAACTCGCATCATGTTTATTTTTCTTTATTTGGCGAAAAGCACAACACTTTGTTTTTATTATGAGTATACACAAAAAAAATACACACTAAACAGGATCGATTGATGTATAACACAAGCATATAAGATAAAAATGTATATTAGTATTTCGATTTTTTTTTTGCACTGATAAGGAAAACCCCAGTGGGTTAAGTGAGAGTCGCAGCTCTCTGGAAACATTCCTTTCGATCATAAAACTCAGTCTCAGTGTGTGTCCTGTAACAAGACACTGCGTCCTGCCAGTGTGTTAGCTTCATTTGGGGTACGTTTCACAGGCCTCATTTGGGAGAGTGAGTTTGCTGGATTATACATTAAATGAATGAATAATTTGTGCGTGTCTGATTGAAATCCATGAAACTTAATAAGTTGGTCTCATTGGTCGCTTTTAAGAGAATGTTAACTGACTTGGAGGCAGCCACATCTGGCTGTAAATGTTTTGCCTGGTGTGTTAAGAATTGTGGTTGACTTCAAGGGATTTGCTATTTTCAGTTGTTTTATGTTTTTATTATCTTTGTGTATTTTGTGTATGTATGTATGTATGTATGTATGTACTGCAGCCTGTCAGGACACTCTTGAAAAAATATATTTTTAATCTCAATGATAGTCCGTGAGGCGGGCAGAAAATTGGTATCAAAAAGGGCACCAATTCTAATGTTTATTTTTCAAAACAGGCATGCCCCCTGACCACAAAAATGCATGATAGCAGTGCCATGTAGGTAGCTTGAGGTATGAAAATTACAAATTTTACATTTAAACGTGCTGAAAAAATATAATTATGCAAAATAAATCTCAACATTGATAAACTGTATTATATTGACATATCTATTGCTTTAGATCTCTTTTATGATATATATATATATATATATATATATATATATATATATATATATATATATATATAAAATATATATATATAAAAAAAAAAAAGTAAAATAAAATCATAATATAGGCTCTTTAGGACAGAAAATATACAAAAAACTAAGGAAAACATAACACAATTTTGAAATTTTATTAACACAAAATAATATTTTGTGCAAATATGGTTCAATATACCAACATTTTTAGGAAAATATTTTCATGAACATCCACCTAGTTGGATATTAGCCTTATTAGAAGAACTTTTAAAGAAAACTAAACCACAAGTCAAGTGTATCAAATCCTAGAGTGTACAAATGAGCAGCTTTAAGAACCCCTTAGTCACATACAGGTAACAAAGTTATTCAGTGTCTGTCCCAGATAGCAACATTGTTTCGGCCCAGATCCGGCCCACATCTGGAACTTGTGGAATGCGGATCTGGCCCACATGCAGCGTGGAATGATGGCACTTGGGCGCATCACTCCTGTTTGCCAGATCTGGGCCACAAGCAGGCCATAGCAATGCCACAAATCAGCCAAGAGCACAGCCAACCTTATCTGAGCCACAAAACCTGTGTATATTAAATATGGAGTCATTTCAGCCTTAATAAGCCTGTTAACAAGCAGAATCACTGAAGGAAAGAAGAGAACAGAAAAAGAGATGAGCAGAAACACAAGAACTACAACTGACTTCAGTCACAGCCTCAGATGAAATCAACTGAAGAGAAAAGAAGACATTAAATCTCTCAAGATCTCAGCAGAGGAGGATTAAACAACTCCACAAACAGCATTACCAGCTTCACTTATTACTAACCAGACTGACTTTATTTCTGTCAGATGTCTACAAAAGTTTTTATTGAGAATTAACAGAGGTTTAACTCTAATGTGTTTCATTTGAAGTCACCATAACAGTGATCAGTGTTTCCATTAGTTGGGCTCTTAACTCTTATTATATCTTTTGTCTTTTTTTGGACGCTGTGACAGTGTATTTGTCAAACACATTTGCAGCAGCAAAGAAAGCTAAAGTGAAATGATATCAGGTGATGATGGTTACCTGTTGATGGTTTTATAATCATCATAAAATAACCTCATTAACTGATGTCTTTTGAATTTAACAGTTGTGTTGTTCCATTAATATTTTCACATCACAAACCCTGTGTTACTGCAGCATGAGATCCAGCAATATTATAACAGTCAGTTTAAATCTTTTAATAAACATGAGATCAAAAACTAAGCTTATTAGAGGTGGGCGGATCGATCCTAAAATATCGATACTTCGATACTGACGTGGTATCGAAAAGGATCGATCCTCACATAAAAATATCGATACAAATGTGTGTGTTTTTTTACCAGTAATTTTTATTAATTTAGCACGCAATTCAGTGCGTAAAATAAGCTTCTAAGTGTAAAAATAAGCGAATATTAGCGGATAATTGTGTAGGATAGAACTTTTTCTTCTAGTCATCTGGATACAAGACGAAACCAATCAATCACAGAGAGCGTTCGATGCTGGTGCTTCACTGAGCTCACAGGCACGTTTGGGAAACGAAGCCTTGCTTAGATGACAGAGAAACAATCGGGAGTTATTTTGCAATAAACAACGTAAAAGTGTATATAACGGTTCAAAATGTTGAGGACAGTAAGATTTTTTTTAATGAAATTAATATTTTTATTCAACAAGGATCGATGCATTAAATTGATCAAAAGTGACAGTCAAGGGTTTTTCACTGTTAAAAAAAACTACTTCATATAAATGCTGTTCTTTCAACTTGGTTCATCAAATAATTCTGCATCATGGTTTCCACAAAAAAATATGAAACTGTTTTCAACATTGATAATAAGAAATATTTTCTGAGCTGTAAATCAGCATATTAAAATGAATTATCATCATAACTGGAGTAATGATGCCGAAAATTACGCTTTGATCAATTGAATAAATTACAGTTTAGTATGACATATAGAAAACAGATAGCCTATGTTAAATTGTAATATTACAGTTTTTACTGTATTTTTGATCAAATAAATGCAGAAAAGAATTAAAAATCTTACAGACCCCAAACTTTTGAACAGTATAGGCTAGTGTACAATTGTACTTTTACTATAATTAGGGTAGTTTTGTAAAAGTCACTGACTAATAATTACAGGCGAGTTGAAAGCACAAATTACAAAATATTTAGTAGTCATGAAAACGTTTTCAGATTTAGCATATTAATGATGCATTCACCTCATAAATCATAACACACTGCTCTAGCACAGGAAAGTGCATACAAGTTCAAGTGCATGCTTTTAAAATTAAAAAGTATTGGTATCAGCGATACTGGCCCTGTATTTACTTGGTATTGGATCGATACCAAAATTTGGAGTATCACCCACCTCTAAAGCTTATGCTGACACACACAGACATCAACAATCAGCGTATGAATCTCAACAATGGTGACAATCACAAATATTTAGATAAACAGATCAATTCAGAACATCACTGAAAAGCTACTAATTCACAAAAAAAACAACAGCAAAAAATAAAACAAAATATTTAGAATTAAACAAAATTATAGTACAATTCAGCTGCATAAGTTATTCATGTTGCAATGCATGCTGGGAGTTTTGTACTATGCTGGTACCCAGCATGCATTGCAGCAAGGCACTTTTGATTTTCACCATTGTTGAGATTCATACGCTGATTGTTGATGTCTGTGTGTGTCATATTAAACTGACTTTGGCCTGCTCATGTTTGTTAAAATCTAACTGATTGTTATAATATTGCTGGATCTGATGCTTCAGTAACACAGGGTTTGTGATGTGAAAATATTAACGGTACAACACAATTAGATTTTTGTTACAATTTTGTTAGATTATAAAAATCTCAGTGAATCAGGCTGTTTCATGATGATTATAAAACCATCAACAGGTAACCATCATCACCTGATCTCATTTCACTTTAGCTTTCTTTGCTGCTGTAAATGTGTTTGACAATGTATGTACATTGTGTGTATGTACAATTTGGGCAATTAGCATTCACTTCACTTGTTGTTTAGTTATCCATGGTAATTAGCATACAATGAATTGACTTGATAGATTAATCAATAATTGTATAATATATTGTTACATGGAAGCATATACTGACTGGTCTTCAGTTTAAAACAATGAGTGAAAGCTGTACACCACTATGTTTTATGCAGAAAAATAATCATAATAACTGTATTATTGAAACAAGTTAAAGTTTTGACAATATTCCAACCTAGATATCACCAAGTATAAATGTTTTGGTACCAAAAATAATGAATTAAAGAAATAACTGACTTTACGTTGAATTCGACAAATTTTGGGAGGGTCATACATAAAATTGGTGATTTTTGTACCTTAAGCTACCCACTAAGAATTGCTATCATGCATTTTTGTGGTCCAGGGACATCCCTCTGTTGAATAAAAAAGAGCAACATTGGTGCCCTCTTATGATACTAATTTCTGAAATTTGGGGGTCTGCCTCACGGACTATGAGTTTCTTCTTGGTTAAATAAAAGTAAGAAAGAAAGAAAGAAAGAAAGAAAGAAAGAAATAGGAGTGAAAGTGTGCATATTATAAAATAAAATATTATTTGCAAAGAGTTCAAATGCATTACTTTGCAAATCATTTTATTTGATAATAAATTCTTCATTTCCCTCAAATACCTCATATAAAATACTTTATCAAATTACTTTAAATTGCAAATAACTAAATGTTTTATTTTAGCAGAAAACTGCTAAAAACTAGTGACACCTTAATGCTTCTCAGTTGTTGAGAAGATTTATAATCATTTTTAGTTGCACATTCAATTCCATTTTATGAGTGGCCCAAACTCACTTGTGCAGCTGCACTTCCTGCAGTGGACTCGAACCCAGCTCCTTGAGGGCCAGAGTTTAGCTCCACCCTAATTAAACGCATCTGATCCTGCTAATCAAAGTCTTCAGGATTACTAGACTTAGGCAGGCGAGTTGAAGCTGGCTGTATTTAAACTTTGCAGGACAGTGGCCCTGCAGGAGCTGAGTTTGAGACCACTGATTTACTGTGAATCAAGCTGCTTTTCTCAGACTTATGCAGTCCACGTGGGTCACACTTCTCAACTCAAAAAATATGGATCAGAATTAGAATCAGAAATCATTTATTCGCCCTGAATGTTTATACAGACAAGGAATTTACTTTGGCAGGAGGGTGCATACATACAGGTCCTTCTCAATAAATTAGCATATTGTGATAAAGTTCATTATTTTCCATAATGTAATGATAAAAATTAAACTTTCATATATTTTAGATTCATTGCACACCAACTGAAATATTTCAGGTCTTTTATTGTTTTAATACTGATGATTTTGGCATACAGCTCATGAAAACCCAAAATTCCTATCTCAATAAATTAGCATATTTCATCCGACCAATAAAAGAAAAGTGTTTTTAATACAAAAAAAGTCAACCTTCAAATAATTATGTTCAGTTATGCACTCAATACTTGGTCGGGAATCCTTTTGCAGAAATGACTGCTTCAATGTGGCGTGGCATGGAGGCAATCAGCCTGTGGCACTGCTGAGGTGTTGTGGAGGCCCAGGATGCTTCGATAGCGGCCTTAAGCTCATCCAGAGTGTTGGGTCTTGCGTCTCTCAACTTTCTCTTCACAATATCCCACAGATTCTCTATGGGGTTCAGGTCAGGAGAGTTGGCAGGCCAATTGAGCACAGTAATACCATGGTCAGTAAACCATTTACCAGTGGTTTTGGCACTGTGAGCAGGTGCCAGGTCGTGCTGAAAAATGAAATCTTCATCTCCATAAAGCTTTTCAGCAGATGGAAGCATGAAGTGCTCCAAAATCTCCTGATAGCTAGCTGCATTGACCCTGCTCTTGATAAAACACAGTGGACCAACACCAGCAGCTGACATGGCACCCCAGACCATCACTGACTGTGGGTACTTGACACTGGACTTCAGGCATTTTGGCATTTCCTTCTCCCCAGTCTTCCTCCAGACTCTGGCACCTTGATTTCCGAATGACATGCAAAATTTGTCCAAAAGTCCAGTGCTGCTTCTCTGTAGCCCAGGTCAGGCGCTTCTGCCGCTGTTTCTGGTACAAAAGTGGCTTGACCTGGGGAATGCGGCACCTGTAGCCCATTTCCTGCACACGCCTGTGCACGGTGGCTCTGGATGTTTCTACTCCAGACTCAGTCCACTGCTTCCGCAGGTCCCCCAAGGTCTGGAATCGGTCCTTCTCCACAATCTTCCTCAGGGTCTGGTCACCTCTTCTCGTTGTGCAGCGTTTTTTGCCACACTTTTTCCTTCCCACAGACTTCCCACTGAGGTGCCTTGATACAGCACTCTGGGAACAGCCTATTCGTTCAGAAATTTCTTTCTGTGTCTTACCCTCTTGCTTGAGGGTGTCAATGATGGCCTTCTGGTCGGCAGTCTTACCCATGATTGCGGTTTTGAGATATTGACCAGGCTGGGAGTTTTTAAAAGCCTCAGGAATCTTTTGCAGGTGTTTAGAGTTAATTAGTTGATTCAGATGATTAGGTTAATAGCTCGTTTAGAGAACCTTTTCATGACATGCTAATTTATTGAGATAGGAATTTGGGGTTTTCATGAGCTTTATGCCAAAATCATCAGTATTAAAACAATAAAAGACCTGAAATATTTCAGTTGGTGTGCAATGAATCTAAAATATATGAAAGTTTAATTTTTATCATTACATTATGGAAAATAATGAACTTTATCACAATATGCTAATTTATTGAGAAGGACCTGTATAACATACAACATATACCATAAAATACAAAATATAGGAGCACAAAGGAGCACCAAGAAATACCTTTTAAGGCATCAATGCAATATGCAAGTGCAAACTGTAGCTTCAGGATCTGTATAAATATGGATACAAAATCTCATTCCTGCTAATTTTGTTTAGTCTCTTGAACTGGCATTCTATTGAGAGCAGATGTCACATTCTACAACAAAATTCATTGTGATAGTATGTCGTTAATTATTTTAAAACCATTTACTTCAGTATCTCCAGCTGACAGTTTGGACTCTTCAGTCCATCAGAAAGAAGCTTCACTCCAGAATCCTGCAGGTCATTGTTACTCAGGTCCAGCTCTCTCAGAAAGATGTTTGAGGATTGTAGAGCTGAAGACAAACTCTCACAGGACTGATCAGTGAGATTGCAGCTATGTAGCCTGTGAAGAGAACAAAACAGCAGTAATGTAATAGTGATGCTTATTAGGTCTGGTTTATAATCTGGAGCACAGATCATTTGGAAAAACATTTGACTGAAGTGATGTAAGCAAAGCTAACAAAAGTTATCTTTATAAAATAACCAGTATTTTCAGTTTCTATAATATATGATCAAATTAAGAATATTAAAATAGGTAATTTGCCTGATGCCTGACCCAGCTTGCCTTATGGTGGAGATACATTGGCATTTAATATCATCACACAAATTGATACATTTATTCCTTTTTTCTGAACAGTTTTAGCCATCGAAAACACCTATGTTAGATTAAGGCCCAATTAAAATGACTAACAGTGTATATAAATGATTGTAAAGAAGCCTCTTACAGTGCTCTTCTGGTGTTTTTGATCACCAGCAGCAGTCTCATCACAGCTTCATCAGATCTTCTGTATTTCTGCAGTTCAAACTTCTCTTGAGTCTCTTCTGACATCAGGAGCACAAACACCAGACCAGACCACTGAGCAGAGGACAGATTCTGTGCTGAAAGATTTCCTGAGCTCAGAGTCTTCTGGATGTCCTCCACAAAGTCATCTTTCAGTTCACTGAGACAGTGAAAGAGATTGATGGTCCTTTCTACTGATTCCTCCTTCTCTATTTTCTTTTTGATATAGTCAACAGTGTCTTTAACGTTCTCTGTTTTAAGTTTCAGTCTTGGCAGTAGGTCCTTCAGGTCAGTCTGATTGGACTCCAGTGAGAGACCCAGGAGGAACCGGAGGAAAAGGTCCAGGTGTCCATTCTTGCTTTGTAAAGCCTTGTCGACTGCAGCCTTATGAAGCTGAAACAGTGGCCTTTTGGACAGTTTCTGTGTCATTTTTTTCCAGAATGGGAAAAATGGGTTTGCTTTCTTGTCTTTGTTAACTAAAAACACATAGAGAGCAGCAAGGCATTCCTGTATGCTGAGGTGTACGAAGCTGTAAACGTGTGTGTCTGAAACATTTTCCTTCTGAAACATTCGAGTGCATAACCCAGAGTACACTGATCCTTCATTGACATCTAGTCTACACTTCTCAAGATCTTCTTTGTAGAAAATCAGGTTTCCTTTCTCCAGCTGTTGAAAGGCCAGTTTCCCAAGCTTCAGAATAATCTGATCAAAAGACATTGCATTGTCTTTAGGTTCAGGGCCATCAGGGTTGTATTTTTTTTCCATCTGTTGCTGCTGAGAAATTAAGAAGTTTAAGTACATCCCTGTGAGAGTTGTGGGAGTTTTGTCATTACTCTCTTGAACCAGTAGAGGTCGAAGAACAGTGAGAGAGATCGAGCAGAAGACGGGGATGTGGCACATGATGTACAGACTCCTGGATTTCTTGATGTGACTGATGATGTTCCCAGCAACCTCAGGACTGTTTTTGATGAAGTATTGCTCTTTCTGCTCATCGTTAAATCCACGCACTTCAGTGACCTGATCAATGTAGTCACGGGGTATCAGACTGGCTGCTGCTGGTCTGGATGTGATCCAGATGAGAGCAGAGGGAACCAGATGTCCCTTGATAAGACTTGTAACTATCTTACTCACTGTTGTTTTTTTGTGAACATCTGTAAATCTGCCACCCTCTGTAAAGCTCAAAGGGAAGCGACATTCATCCAGTCCATCAAAAATGAACAAGACCTTACCGTCACCTTTAGGAAGAGAAGGCAGTTCTTTATCCTCACTAAAGAAGTATTCGTGAAGCAGTTCCATCAGACTGTAGTTCTCTGTAATCAGGTTTAGCTCACGGAACGGCAGAGGAAAAATTAAGGCTATATCCTGATTTTCTTTTCCTTTAACCCAGTCAAGGATGAATTTATTGACAGAGACAGTTTTTCCCACTCCTGCGATCCCCATCGTCAGTACCTTTGTGTTTCGTTTAAACATGTCATTACACTTGATTGACGTCTCCTTGGCAGTCGGTCGGTTGTGATTAGATTCAATCTGTCTCACCTCGTGCTCGTTCACTCTTCCTCCAGTATCATTCTCCACCACATATAAATCAGTGTAGATATCATTCAGGTTTTTCTTATGACCAGTCTGTGAATTACCAACCAATATCCGCTCACACTCCTGTTTTAATATGTCCTTTAGTCTGCTACTGGCCTCTGTGTAATCGGGAAGAGTGGCTGGACTGTCGTTTGCAGGTGAGACTTTAAAAAAAGAGGAGAAAGACAGCAAAGACTAAGTGATCATGTTTTTCATAAAGTCTTAATAAATACAGTTGTATTCAGTTTTTAAACTCCTGAATAACTTCAGGTCATGCTGACGGGCATTATTAAAAGCCTTTTGAGTGAACATTGACATCTAGCACACCAAACTAGACATGTAGTCTGTACTGTAGTAGGCTTAGGTTAGAGTTATTAGGGTTAATATTCAACAATATTATTGATCTGCCTACACTGACACCATTAAATGAGAATTGAACTGAGCTGGACGATGACATCACTGTTTTCTCCAGAGCGGCTGTATAGGCAAGGCAAGTTTATTTATACAGCACATTTCACTCTTAGGATTGAGATGCTTAAATTAAATGACAACATCTTCCTAAGGAAGTATAGTTGCTCTGTCCTTTTTTGTTCACAGCTTCAGTCCATTTATCCCACCTCAGTTTATGATCAAGGACAACCTCAAGGTATTTATACTCATTAACATTCTGAATTGGCTCCCCCTTAACACTCGTCACACTCACTGAAGACTCCTTCCTAAAATCAATACACATCTCCTTTGTTTTTGAAATATTTAACTTAAAGTGTAAGTTGCAGGTTAACCACCACAGCCAATTAATGTGTAAATTAAAGTGCACTATATGTATATATTTAATTATTTCGGTCTTAAAATGTGTTAAAATAACATTTGGGGTTTCTTCGAAGGTAGCGTGTTTTTTCAGTTACTGGGTGATGATGTCACAAGAGGAACTCGCAACCCATACTCTGCTAGATTCCCACTGTATTATGGCTATTTGGAGAACGACTGAGGAAGTGGGAAACCATCAAATTCTTTATGGACCACAGCCCTACAATTTTTAACCGGTCAGGCGTGAGAGAGGGGAGCCATGGCACTCAAATAGTTATTAATGCTTGGTGTGAGGAGAATTAGTGGAGGGTTGGCCAGGTGTCCTGGTGAGTAACGTTAGCTACGTTAGAGCTAGTCTAGCCTGGTGCAAACTTAACCCGGATAATATAACGGAACAAGCAAGTCTTTTCAAAATATTGCCGCCATGTAGAATAGCAAGGAGGGACAACGACTGAAGACATTATTTACTTACAGTAAGTCAGTCCAAATCAGAGCTGTAACGTTAGAGATGCACACACTGCACAGGCATCAATCGCTAGTCTCATCGACGCCTCAAACATCATGTAATACCCTTCCTCAATCCACGCTTTAGCAATTTCTCACGATTTAATTAGCGATGTTTATTGTCAGAAAAGAAAAGGAGAGATCGATGTCCCCATCACTGTGTTTGTGTGGGCTATGCCACCCAGTTGAATCAGCAGTGGAGAGTGTGTGCTGCCGTGAGGTGAACGCGTTTAGGAGTTTAGTGGAACAGCTGGACCTGCGACCGGCTGATCTGACGTGCCTGAACCCGTTTGTTTTGCGAATAGCTTATTCTCATTTCAGGCAGGATCACGGTCCCCTTGAAGTCAGCACACACGAGTATGTTTACATCATTTTTTTTATCAAATAAAACATACAACCAACTTTTCTGAAGTTATGTAAGGCATCTATAGCTGCTAGCGTACGGTGACTCTACTATTTAGTTCCTCTTATGACGTCACACCCCATCTAGTGGAAGGGAGCGGGAGCGGTTAAAACCACTGTTAAAAGTGCCAACTTTTCATATTATTTCAGCATTTTGGTATAAAAAAACAATGGTGGGCGGTTCTTATCTTTATGTTTAATAAATACATTGCATTATCTTCGTGAAAAATTTAACCTGCAACTTACACTTTAAGGTCTGACATGTCACACCAAGAAATAAATTCATTTAAAACAGGTCCATGACTGTCCTCCTCCCCCTGAAGGAGACTAACTAATGCAGTATCATCTGCAAATTTGATTAGATATCTCCCTGAATGGGCACTTATACAGTAGTTTATATATATTATCACATCACATAGCACATCCTGTTTTTGATTTGAACATTGTCTAGAGTTTATCTTATTTTTTATTCAGTGTACACTAGAGTTGCCTACAGTTTTATCGGTAGATGCTAAGAGACATTTATTTATATATTACCTGTTTGCGAAAAACTTTTTTTTTTTTTATGCCACATTTTCCTGACCTTTTTGCTCCCCCTTTGCTTTACAGGGGGGAGCTTTACAGGGGGTATGGCTTATCTAAATGAGATGTAAATGAGCCTCTATTGTCACTCCCAGCAGGAGAGTGAGGTGAGAACTGAACAATCTTCAGAGGCTGTTTTCTCCCCTTCGAGCTTTTTTGAGTGCCTACCTTCAAATGGCCACAACTTCTCCAAATATTATCAGATCTCCATGTGTTACACATCGTTGGAAAGCTTGGATACTACACTTTCAGAATCTGTGAATAACTCAAAATGCCCGACTTGTGTCCCTACTTTCCGTGATCGGTCACATATTTATTTTACTACCAAAACACTATTGTATCGCGTTTAATTAATTATAATTTTCCACTATACTTAATTATCGATCGTTAAACTAATGTAAAGTGTTTAATTTTGCAATAAAAAAACGATTTGACGATTTCCAACGTATTGGATGAAGATGGCGTGCGAAGAAGGTGGCAGAGCTAGAAGTATCAGCCGTAAGAAAATATAAAGTTAATCTAAAGGCAAAGTCTTTCATTTCTGTTAGAATTTAGGAAGGTCTGTTCTGGGATGTTTTTAATATACAGTGCTATGGATAAGTTTAGACACCCATACTAAAGTTGACTAAAAAGAGGAATAAAAAATCATCAAGGCAAAACTTAATGCCTTAATTTAAAAAAATAGGAAAAATCCAACCTTTAAGGACACCAATTTTCTTTGTGAATGAATAATGTATCGTAAATAAATAAATGTTCTTCCTTAAAATACAGGGTGCATAAGTAATGGCCTTTGGAATTAAAATAGCCCCACTTCATCACATAGCCTTCACCATACCTAGAGATTGGCATGGTTTTATTTCAGTTAGCCTAATAGCTGGTTTGATCTGCATTGAGAGATGATCTTATGGAAAGTACCCCATGCCAATCTCTAGGTATGGTGAAGGCTATGTGATGATGTGGGGCTATTTTAGTTCCAGAGGCCAAGGGAACTTTATCAGGATGCATAGTATCCTAATAAAAAATAAAAAAATACTTAAAAATAGAAATCTGCCTGCCTCTATGGGAATTTAACATAGGGGTGTCCAGACTTATGCACCCTGTATTTTAAGGAAGAACATTTATTTATTTACGATACATTATTCATTCACAAAGAAAATTGGTGTCCTTAAAGGTTGGATTTTTCCAAATTTTTTAAATTAAGGCATTAAGTTCAATTTCCAAAAGATGATTTTTTATTCCTCTTTTTAGTCAACTTTAGCATGGGTGTCTAAACTTATGCATAGCACTGTATTGCACAGAAAAAAAAATATTTTGAGCTTTCGAACAAATGGGTTTTTGGGGTGCGGACTGATGGGGCAGTGATCCCGAGGTTACCCCGTGAGTCAGTCCTAGAGCTATTTGAATCCCCTGATCTGGAAAGTCACACAAATGTGGTCTCCGATTATATACATTTGTGTGTGTAGGGACAAAAATCAGATGCGAAAGATAAAGTCCAGTTTGGCGTTGTTTGAGGGTGCCCGCGAGCTTCGGGCGTACACACTCAGAAAAAGTGCATCATGTCAGAACAGAATGCCAATGAAATGTTTACCCGGCAAAGCTTTAAAGAATGAGCAAATAATGAAGGACTGAATGACTGCGAATAAGTGCACAGTGTCCTGGGGCCTGTTTCAATAAGGAGGTTCAACCAACTCTGAGTTAAAACTTGAACTCTGAGTTGACTTACCCTGAGTTAAGCGCGTGCACCACAACTATAAAAAGCCATTATCAATGGAGCGCAGATATTACGAGTCACCATGGCAACAGCGCCAAACAAAAAGAGGAATTACTGTTATACAGTGTTGGGTGTAATTAATAACCAAGTAATCTAAATATTGTGATTTAATTAAAGGGATAACTCTTAATTCTTCTGTAATTTAAAATAAAATCTGATGTAATTACATTAAATAGGCTACTGCATAGACTATAGAGAACAATTCTGTATAAAACAATAGTGGATTTAACATACATTTTTAAAAGGTATATTTTTATGTAACCTTCTCCCTCTACACACTTTGGTCAATTCAAGAATAGTTCATGCAATTGTATATTGTTTATTTGAAAGCATTAAAAGTGCAGTTTCTTGTCTCTCCTTGTATTGTTCAAGTGTTTAAGGCTGACATGAGATTTAGTAATTAGTAATAAGTAGACCAATACTTTCTAAAGATAGTAATTATTTCATTAATCTAATTACACTGTTGAAGATAACATTGATAACTACTTTAGAGTAACTTACCCAACTGTTATAATATCAGAGGTGAAACTGGAAGAACAGTATGTTATTCAACCTAATTTTAATGTTCATGTGGAGCAATCCTGCAGGCATTAAAATACCATGGCAGCAGCTGAAAATTAAATATAAAAACATAATTCAATCAGGTAAGGCTTGAGCATATCATGGGTGTAGGCTACCTGACTTTACAAACATTTGACATATTAAATAACTAAATAGCATCCAGTGTCTAGCAGTGCAGCAGCATTTACGGCTGAGGGAATTCCTGGAGGGACTTCAGAGCCAGTCCCAAAGATCCAAGGGCCTTCATAAAATGTAAGAGGTTTACATATGTGTTATTTTTTATATAGGCTATTTTTGATATTTCCATTTATTTTACTTTGGGTTAGGATTTTTGTTGGTCCCAACAGATTCTGATGGTAATATCTGTCTTTTGGAGCCTCCTGTCCCAACAGAACCCCAGGCAGGTGTAAGTCGCCTACTCAATACACCAGAAATTAATAGTGTTATAAAGTGCACTCAACCAAATGCTCATCTTCACAGGACGATGAGGATAAATAGTTTCTGCTGCCACAGAGAGGCCTACAGAGGTAATGTTAATATTATGTGTCTACACATCAAACAATCTACACATTCAGATTTTTTCACATTTTTATGTGGATAATCTAAGTTTAAATCTAAGTATAAACGGGTATTCTTATCTCTCCCCCCGCCCCAGAGTGTGGAAGAACAGCTGGAGGACGGTCCATCAACTTCTGTTGCACAGATGAACACAGTTCAGTGATTTCCAGTAAATGCCACAGTTTAATTCTGTAGAATTTGTTTAGAACTACATTATGTAACTCTAGTCTACTACTGTATTTTCAGTTGCCAGTTAAATAGTTATATAGACTTCATCTTATAAAAAAAAAATAGAAAAAAACTGCAGTAAAAATAGCAATATTTTATTTATTAATAAAATATTAATTTTATTAATAAAAATTTACTGAAAGAATGAATGAGGTGTTTAAACACCGCTTCCCCTTTAAAAAAGGGGAGGAGACCGATAGAAACTCTGGGTTTACTGAAGAAAACCTGCTCCCGACCAGGTTAGGTTCACAGAGTAAGTTACCATGGTAACTGACTCTGAGTATAAGTTACCTCTCTTTCAGAAACGGGCTTGACTTACTCTGCTTTCTCAGGTTTAACATACCTCCCATTCTGAAACAGAAGACTCAGAGTTTCCCTCATTTCAGGGTTAACATACTCAGAGTTTTCACTTAACCTCCTTTCTGAAACAGGCCCCAGGAGTGTAACTCTACCGCTGCGTTAACGTGATGTGAAAGTACGTCGAGTTTTACATTATTGGGACTGAGGCGCCAGAACTGCAGCTGATAGAATGTGCGCTGTACGATATTACCATATTTCTTCAAAAGCAGATCATGGAGACATTAAATCATCCACGATCAAAAATCGTGATATCGCATAAGCACGAGTATAAAACGCCTGTTATAATGTCTGAAAACAAACACAAGTAACAGAGTTTACAAAACTGTATCGTACGCGTTTAGGGGCTGTTTACACCTGGCCACTTCATGCGTTTTCTCAGATCTGATTTATCAAAATGATTCCGTTTACATTTAAATCCGATCTTCAATTCCCGCGCTATATGCAGATTTAATGGAGTGCACGTCACCGAAAGCAACAGAGATGAGCTGCATTTTATTGATCATCAGCTAAAATTTCAAAAATCAAAGACTGCAATAAGAGAGAGAGGCAACAGCCCTGGAAGATCATTTCAGTTCTTTACTTTTAATGATGATGATTGTGTGTTAAGCGTCTGCGACTTACTTTCACTGTGATTTGCGATAGTTTGCGAGTTGGCTTGATGAATAGATGCTCAGCTGCTAATCTGCAGTGATGGGTGTTGCAGGGGCGGGGGGTCATGATGTTTTTCACAATCATTTTTGGAGGGTCATAGAAAAATGTATTGCTGCCGAAAAGGGTCAGGTCTATTTTGATTTTAGATCTCAAAACTCCTCCGGCAGACCCTTAAATAAAAAACAAACAGTCCCTAATTATTATTATTATTTAAAATTTAGTCTGGTGAACACTACTAAGAAAATAAAAAAGTGTTACAATAACTTTTTTAGTGAACTAAGGGCAAATATCCCATCCCATTTTAGCAACCTTAATTAACATAAAATGATATTGCATTTTAATGTCTGTCTTTGCCACAGACATGAGCTGTTCAGACATGTTATGCTTTTTATCCTAATTCACTCACTAATTTATTATATACAGTATAGCTAGTGTTACAGGAGTAAGACAAAGCAGAAGCCTCCGGCAAATAAAAAATAAATAAAAAAACGGAAAAAAAACCTTCCATCGGTTCACTCGAGCAGAGTCGGTAGCCTAGTTTACCGTTTCTGTTCCTGCATTCCTTCTGTATTATTAACATTCTGAAACCAGTTTGATTAGAAAAAAATACAGATTAATAAGATTTTTTATTGATTTATTTTTTACTTTTTATAATGTAGCCTAGTTCATAATAATAATAATAATAATAATAATAATAATAATAATTAGGCTATAATAATAATAATAATATCTCTCTTTCTTTCCTTTTATTAAGGCCATATCAGCTTTTATGTAGTTAGTCAAGGCAAGAAACAGGTTTATTTGTTAAAAAATAGAAGAAGATGCAAAACAAATTATTTAAAGTGAAAAGGCCTACCTTCCTCATTTGTCTCGAATTTAAATGTTTCTATATTTGTGACTCATGCTAAACTATTCAGCCTATTTATTATGTAAGGCTAAGCTTTGTTCTTCACTGGCGTTATTAATGTAAAATATCATCTTTCCACAGCACAGTGAGGCTGTGGTCACGCTAAATGTCACATATTTTATTACAGACTATTCAAATTGAGCAGTGTAACGTTTGGTTGACTATTTTATTTAAATAATGAAAAGGCTGCGAATATTTTGTGTGTGCGCGAGTGAGGCGGCGCGACCACTGGATTTTTTCCTTCCAAGAGAGTAAAATCTTTCTCTCTGTAATTTATGGTCATACAAAAAAAAGCAAAAAATAATTCATAAATTTACAAAAGATATTCAGATTTTGTAAAATAATGAAAACAAACAATGTCTCCTTTTGCTTTACTAGATCTATGGTGCGCGCCACCACAATGAACTGAAACACTCAGCATGTTTTCTTTCGTTTTTAATGTGTAATATTTAAGTAAAATATATTTCAAACTTTTTTTAAAGAATCTGCTAAATGTTTATTTTCACAGCAAAACATAAAATAAAAAATAAATAAAAAGGTTTTAGTTTAAGTCAATGAACACAAAAATACGACAAAATGGTCATGTCAAAACTTTATTTTTGAAAGTGGTCATACATATACACTACAGATTTTTTTCGTTTGTGACATTACACTTTAGTTTTTAGCTTGGCCTACTACATTCCAGTGTGTCCACCCTGATTCTTCACCACAACTGGAAGAACTTTATACAGCTTATTTATGTATTTTTTGCATAATATATTATGTATTTGTTGCAAATACTGAAACCTGCGCTGAAAAAAACTATAAGTCAAATTTACGCAAGTTTTTGCACAAATATTTTTTAAGTAAATTTCATACGCATATTTTTAAAGTAAATTTCACATATGGAATTAACTCTACTTAACTAAATTAAGTGAAAGTAACAAATAAAATAAGTAATTTTAACTTGGCTAGTAAAATGTTAAGCAATATCTATTTAGTTGAAGTTTCCTTTGCAATACATTTCACTCAAACTATATAACATTTGATTAAACCACACGTTTAAAGTGTATGCTTAGAAACATCTAAGTAATTAATACAGTCAATAATGTGTGAGACACCATATCTACATATCAAAAGTTACACATGATGTGAACGCAGAGACCTCAATACTAGACAATACACAATGACGGTAACATTTGATGGATCGTTTTTGTGTTTGAATGTGTCATTTTGAGTAGAAAATGAAGTCCAAATGTCACAAAATGGCAAGTTACTAATCCTAACAACAAAAGCAATGATAAAACAGTGGAAATACAGCTGGAAAACAGTGAAAAATCAACCTCATTAATTATTCAAGGCCCAGTGCATGATGGGAACACCAGTATCAGTAAAGTTGAGTAATTTTACTTAATTTTATAACGTTGATATTTACGCTGTGAAAGTCAACCTTTTCTCACCTTTCATTCACAAGACATTCAGTGTAGTTTATGATTAACCGGTTTTGCCAGTTTTCTCAACCCAGAATTCAGGGGGTTGCTGTCGTCTACATTTGCAAATGAAGTTTTCGCATGTTAACCTTGTATATTCATTGTTATCATATTATATTATCATACTATTTATCAACATATAGAAATAAAAAGAATACAATGAACAAAGTGTTTAAGATAACACAGAAGTCTCTGCCTAATATTTCAGCCTGATCTCAAGGCATTTGTGCCAGTCACGAAATACATAGTTTATTGATTTGTGTTCACAGACACAACATTTCTCCTTTTCTTCGTGTCACTCAGAACGACTTATTAATGTATTTTCTTCTTTCATCTACTAAGCGCCCATTAAGTCAATTCATAGTTTTAAGTCATGTGACCTGTGTGGTGGCCTGAAGGGCAAAACAATGGGCCGAATGGCGGACGGGTTATCAGCATGATGAATAAATGATATTAGCATTAACTGTATCCAGAAAGAGAGCAGAGAATGTGACCGATCTAGTGCTAGCTTAAGCACTCTCACCAACACTCCTGTTAAAATCACGGAAGCTGACGACACTGCGACATGAATTTCTTACATTGAATCTGCACTTTGTTGTTTATGATGGGAGAATTCACGAGTTTCAGTCAGACTTCAGACAGAGAGCGCGCACTGAACAAAACTCTTCGTTTCAGCGATGACCAATCTGAATGCCTCTGATTGGCCAATCACATTCAACAGAGACAGATGATTGGTTAAAATGCTCAACGCTGCAAAATTAAATCTGCCAGAATTCTGCCGTCAGATGGACTGAATAAACATTACATATTTGTAGTTTGTTTAACCAATATTCCAGGCCTGGACATTGCTTTTTTTTTTAATTCCATGACCTTTCCAAGTTTTTCATGACCGTACGAACCCTGAATTTAAGAGATGTCATCTTATTATTATGGACATAATTTTAAAGTGCATTTACCAAAATTCATCATAAAAGATCTATTGTTACATGACTGATGTTTGCTTCAGCATTAGATACTGATATATTTTTAGGCTAACTTATTGTTGCACTTCGTCTTTTTGCACGGACACACAGACATCTTTAAATCTGAACAACAACAGCACTGTAAGTGTGTTTACAAAGCAAGCACATCAAATAATGATCTGCTTTGCACTCATGTTGTACGGGACATGAGAATGTCTTTTATTTATTCCACAAGTTTTGACGCGTATCTTCTTGTCTTGTATTCACACTCGAAATCCATATAGTTCCTTTTCACTGTTTATTCTTCCAAGTCAACAAAGAATCACATTTCTTACATACTGCATAATCCTCTTGCGCAGCAATGTCTTCTCAACAAATTATTTGAAGAGATACTACACTTGTGAGGCAATTTATGCTATATTATAATAATCGGTGAAAAGCTTTGTGTTCTCCCACTGTGCGTCTGCACTTATTGCATGCGCGTCAAACTTTTTGGCTAATACGATTTTATTTAGCTTATATTATATTGTGGTTTTCTTACAATGACAACATTACATGCAGTTAATAATTTATTAGACACTGATAATTATGTTAATTATATATATATATTTTAAATGTAACGTACTGTAATAATCTATAAGCATATTTAACAATTGGCTGAAGACAAATAATTGCAATGTGTTTATGAACAATTTGGTCTGGCTTATAGATACAGTATGTTGTTCCATGCGCCATCTGGTGGATATACCGTGAAGCACAACACATTTATTTAAATAAAAATAAATAAAAACGTGCTGACAGGATTCAGCGGCATGTCATAGGACAAATGCGCATTCTTAATGGCCACATCTGTATATTTTCTTGTTTCTGTGTTTCTGTGTACAGGCAGTGATTGTTATTTTCCCCAGCTCTGTTTTGAATGAGCTCCAACAGCGACAGATGTCTTCATATTGTCTGTCAATTATGTTACAGGCAGAGTGAATTAAACATTACCTTGCTTGTGTTTGTTCTCCAGCTGCTCAGCCAGATTATTCTGGTTCATCTTCTTCAGGATCTCCACCGTGATCTTCACAGCTTTGTCTGGTCCGAAAAACTCCACCATCTTATCCACAGTTTTAAACCTATCTGCATTTTCCATTTCAGATTTTGATATTCGCTCATGCTTCTTTAAGTGCCACTGAAACTCCTTTAGATCATCTACACTCAGGTCCTTCATTGAGTTCAGAAGCAGCTCTTCAACAGACGCCATCGTCCTTCACTGATTCACACAGATTCACAGCTGCAGGACAAAAAGAAAAATATCTGAAGTAGTTTCACTCCTAACATTTGGACCTAAGCACTCAAATGTTATTTGGATTGTGAAATGAAGCTGTGATCAGATCTGGACTCTCATTGAACTAACACAAGATAATATGAGTCTCAGGTGTCCCATAGAATGTGTCTGTGAAGTTTCAGCTCCAAATACCCCACAGCTCAATTATTATGCTATTCTGTAAATGCCCACTTTTGAGTGGAAGCAAAGACATGATGTTTTTATGTGTGTGTCTCCTTAAAGGGGTCATATAATGGTACATGCACTTTTTCAAGTTGATTGTACTGAAATGTGTGTTGGCAGTGCCTGTACACAACCATCATAAAATGATAAAAAAATCCATCCAGTGTTTGTCTCTGAACATAATCCGCTGGGAATGAAATCACATATATATCATTAGATTAGATCTGAGAAAGAGCATTTCTTGGACTCTGCTCACGCTTTCTTGGGCGGGAATTATTTAAATGAGGATGTAATGAGGTTTAAGGGAGTTCAGAAACAGTGAACACGGATATAGAGAATAACTCCAGCTGGTTCACAGCATTTCTGAGCGTTTTCCCCGTTTCTGTGTTCCTGGTTTTTTAAATCTGCTCGTGTCCTGTTTTTCCCGTTCCTGTCCTGCCCTCTGGAATTGTTTGTTTGTTGATTGTTTGACTGATTTACTGTGTGCTGATCTTCTGCATGTTTAATGGACTACGACTTTGGATTATGCCACCAATAAAACTACACTTGGATCTTCTCTCGTTGTCGCTCAGTGCTTGCCAACACTTCCACAACATCGAATCATAACAGTAATGAGGTTTAAGGGAGTTCAGAAACAGTGCACACTGATATAGAGAATAACTCCTGCTGGATTGACAAAGTGCTTTTTCGTGCACAAACAGCAACATTACACATTAAATAAAGTTTAAACATTTAAAAAGGCATAATATGAGCTCTTTAAAAAGTCGGCGGTTCCTCACACAAGAGTCACACAAACACTGACACACAGAAACAGGCAGACGCGCGGCTCAAAGTGAGGTGATCAGATGTGCAAGCAGAGGTTTGACACAGAATGTTTCTGTGGACAGACTGAATTATGAATAATATAATTTCACATGATCTAAATTATTTATTTAAAATAAAGGTTCTGAGATGAATGTGTGTATTTCTGAAGAGAGAAATGAGATACTGTCTGATTTGAGAGACATACAGTATGAGGCATCAGAAAGCTGTGTTGATTAAATCTGCTAAAATTACTGTAAAAGATCAAATAATTGCTTTGAGTTTGTTAGCAATCAAAAAGGTTATACACAATGTGTCAATGCTGTTTGATAAGTCTAGATCAATTTGAATGGATTCATGACACTGTTAAATCTATATATGTCAGTATTTTATGAAGTAGTATTTACTAACCATGAATAATGACGGTGAAGATGTGTCTTGTTCCTCCACTGAACTTGAGCAGAAGTTGCTTTGAAACTCCTTTCAATTCTGCGTTTTCATAAAGGACTGTGTGGGGGAAGTTTTCTTCAGAACTTAAACCTGTTATATCAGAACATTTTCATAAAACTAATAGAACCAGTTTTTCAAAAGGACTCATGACATAAGAGTGAAACTATGTGGAGAATCACTGCCTGTCGTCAAAAGGCCTACACATGACATATCTGAAAAGACAGATAAACAGAGACAAACAGACAGACAGCACTGAAACACTGACATATATAGTTCAGAGACAGACAGGTAAATAGACAGACAGCACTGATATATATAGTCAGGAGACAGACAGACAGACAGACAGACAGACAGACAGACGGGTAAATAGGTGTGTTGGACATCAGCTGCTGCTCGATGAAACATGAAGTCGGACACTTTCTGCTTCCCGTAGTGACGCTCACGTGATGTTTGCATACTTTATAATAGCTGGAGTTAAATAAATGCAATATTTGTAAAATACACAGACGTTACAGATACGTTTCCATTTAATACTTTGTGTACTGCTTAATACAGCGTCTGTTTGTACAAGAATAAAGTTCAAAATAGCCTATACTAAAAAAAAGCCTATACTATTTAAATACCAATGTAGTGGGGTCTACGTTTTTTTATCGGTTTTATTTTTATAAACATGACACAATATAACATCACATTCACAACTACATGAAAAGAGATTTTTACTGTAATAAAAAAAATGATTTGTGAGCATTAGTGTTATATATAATACAGTGTTATATATACACATTACGGTTAAAACAACCTGAACCGCTAAAATGACTAAATAACACTGACAACTGCGACTAATTATCAAATCTTTTAAATCACCAGCAAAATATTTAATTGTACCTTTAGCCTCAGTAGAGCTGCAGTCTTCTCTTCGATGAGTGAACCCTCCTCAGCAGTAACTCTTGGAATGCCAGCTGAAAATACACTCTTCAGCGATGAGAAAGTTTGCGGACCCAAATGTTAGTGCGTGTTTTAAGGCTGTCAGAACCACTGGCATGGCTTGGAAAACACTGGAGCAATTTGAAAGAAGTTTGACCAACATCACTTTCTCGTCCTGTCCTTTGCACAGTGTTTGCCAAAACTGACGTGCAACGGTGAACACATTCCAGTAGTAGTTGCATTTTCCCCACATTAAAAAAGTTCCTACTACCAGGGTCCAGTGCATCCAAAGCTGCCATGTAGTTGCTATTACATTCGCTGACACATTTCTTGCTGGCCTGTCGCTGCCATTTCGGAGGGGCAGGAACCGCGTCATCTGCATCTTGCATCGTAGACTTTCAATGCAAGAAGAAGCTCGGCCAATGAGCCGAATTGCTATCATTAGATCTGTTTGTTCAGTGGATCCATCAGGCACAAAACTTTGTACATCACACAGGCAAGAAATTGGATAGCGGGTTCTGTGACGGCCTTGTGAAGTCCACCAGCTTCAATTTTTACGTCAGCTCCTTTTCTTGTGGCTGCGATTTCATTCAGAAAACCCACAAGCATGTTGTGTGATTTCACAATGTCCAGTCCATCGTTGATCCAGAAGCCTTTTAAGCTTCTCTCCCTTATACTGTGCAGCTACAGTGGGCTCTCTCAGAGATTTGTAAAGTGCATTGCAATTGGCAGAAAAACCTCCAACAGCGCTCTCGGATGAAACTGCATGCACTATAACCAGATGTAATTGATGATTAAACAGTGAATGTAGGGCACTTCTCTGTTTAATTTGTTCTTAACATGTTTCTGCATGCCTCCTTCCAGTGGCGTGCACAGACCTCCTCCGAGGCAGGGGCGGAAGGACCAAAAAGGGCACTTTAAAAAAAAAACATTTATTTATTAAATAAATCGCCTGTATTTAAAGCAGTACCCGTCTGTCTGTTGTGTTTTTATATATTTTAATGACTTCCTCATAATTATGTGTAATATCTCGCTCGATGGAGAGCAGTCGGTCAGAGAGCCTCTCTTCATTACCAATGAAAAGATGTTGATACAATTAGAATAACACATCAAACAAAAATAGGGAAATTATGATAATATTACTAAATATGTCTGACTCAGAATGAGGCTGAAATTGAGTTATAATTTTATGATTGTTAAGCATAACTCACATGCTGCCGCAACTTTTACAGTAGCATGGCAGGCTAAATGTAACTTTTCCGTATTAGTTTAATGTTACTGCTGCCCGTGCAGTTGAAGACTCGCGGCGAACTGCAAAGGAAACTCCGCCCACTACCACTTCACCTCCGCCAAATGCTTCCGCCAAAAAATATAAAAATTATTTAAAAGTTATTGTATTTTGTACCGCTTACAGTCATTTTTATGTTGTTGTTTCTTTGGAGACGAACCTGGACCGACTTGTCTTTACCGAGGTCCTCTGGCACACTGGACAGTGGCGACGAGTCCTTGCTTTTGACGGGCTGTGGCGTAAGTGTTCCTGCAATGTCAGTGTCCACACTGCGTATTTGGATCCAGATGTTAGTAGAAGCAGGTGTTGTGGGTCCGCTCTGTCCATGGTGAAACGAGATGGAAAATCCGTACTACAGTCCATAGCCTTTGTGTATACTTTCAGTAGTGCAAGAAATGTAACATAGGCAATGTTAGGGTGGGGGAGCACGCTGAATCAAAAGACCAATCAAAATTCCACTTTGTTTAACAGACTGTCCTTAACTAAAATATTGCTATTTTAACTTAATATTCACTCTAGGAAGAAAATGCAATTGGCAAATGTGAATTTTAAATAGCATATTTTATCATTAAAATCCCTTTAACATTCATGGTGATCTGAGGGGGGCGTCGTAGTAAAATCTCTAGGTGTGAATCACAGCATTATTCATGATGTTTCAGCCATTCTGACAATACGTGTCTTACAAAAGTTAAATGGCTATATTATTTTGTATGAAGGAGTGATCAGGATGTTTTTCACATTGTTTAGAAGAAAAAACTCTAGGTAACAAGATGCAGTTTTGAAAATCCTTGTGAACAAATGTTTACTACGTGTTAAATGGCCTTATTTCAGTGACTTAAAATATATATATTTTTTTCTTTTTAAAACACAGATAAACGTTATTTTCTCAAAACTACAAACTTTTATGTACATGTTGCTCATGTATTACTGTAGCCCTGTTTGTGCTGAACACAGTGTAATCAGACTTTAGCCATTAATATGTTTTTAAGCAACTGAAAAAAGCACAAATGTCAGGGCATGTCAAACCTTCTTCAGGGCCCCAAAATGTCCTTAGGGCACAGAGGGTTAACAGTGTTTCCCACACATAGACTAATTTGTGGCGGTGCACCACAGAATCAACATAGGCCGCCACATATTGCGTCTCGTTATTTTTTATGCTAGCTATTTAAAACACGCAGCATATTCATTCAGCTGCATTTCCTTTCCCTGCTCTCCCTCCGCCTCTCTGTCACTCACGCGTCTCTCTCTCACGCACAGCCCCTGCCACAGATGTTTCACGTGGAGCATTCGGATATTTTTTTCCTGAATTACCGCTGGGTGTGAAGTGTGCTAAAAAAATAATGATAATACATTTTTTACGTTGCCTTATCTTCTCTGAAAAGCGTTCTGCCCATTCAGCTGACATAAAGGACACTTTCAATAAACAAAACAAAACCTATCCGTTGATGAAATGTTTTCTGTGTTGACGAATCTTGTGCGATGTCCTAAACTGCCGGGATAATCACACAACGCCGCGTACAAGTCCACTAATAACACGTCCGGTTCGCGAACTAATGACTCCTTTGAACCGATTCACTTTAAATGATGTTTTATAAACAAAGTTCTGGCGGAGCACGTTCAAATAATCAATCCAATCTACTCGTCATCAAACAATTATGTCTACCCTAATCAGCATGACTAGAAGTATATATATATCCACTCTGTCAACTCACCTAATATTCCTTGACAGTTTTCCAGCATCCCTCCACCACCCCGACTCCTCACTCTTGGCTCAATCTTTTACAGCCAGGAATACGGGGGGAGTACTCTGGGTTCGGGCCGAATACCGAGCCCGGAGCCCTCTCCTCGGACAGCACGCCAAATACGCATTTATTCTATCTAACTTATTTGTAAGTGTGAACTAGTGAATGAAGGGTTAAAACAGCTGATCGGTCCAACACTGAATCGGTGTATAACAAATCGGTAACACTTTACAATAAGGTTCTACTCTAGTTAACTCTAGTTAACTACATTAGTTAACATTAACTATTAATAAACTGCACGACTTTAATAAACTACTGTATTTTCAGGTTATCTATATGACAATGTGTAGAACAATTACCAAAACAATCTTTTAGTTTGGACTGTTTACGGTAAATGCAGTTGGGTTGTCGAGGTCAAAACTCTAAATAAGCTGTGAATCAAATAAACTTATTATAAATAATGCTATGTAATTTTTTTTTACTCTTACACTGAATGTTTGGATTTTGTGAAGGTGTGAATAATTTTTGATTACTATTTAATATAATAAAGTTCTGTGTAATGAATTATTAATGAAGGATCCCTTCCCCCATCCCTTTTATTCTCAAATAATGCCAGATAAATAGAAAATAATTTTATTAACCATGGACTTTACCCATTTTGAGATCTCTATTTCACCTTAATTGAGTAATTTCTTGCTTTTTGGTAGAACCATAAGGGAAGAGACGATTTGCCTATTATCATTTCCAAATTATTTATCATTATTATTTCCAAAGCTGTGTGATTATCTTCAGTTGATGCTGTTGGTTAATGTCTAACTGCAGTTTTGACTTTTCCTTATCTGTCATTCTACATGATGCACTCAGACTAGCGGTTCTGAAGCGGTTCTGTTTTTGAGTCTGGATGTTCTGGCCTGGATTTTCCCAGATGAGAGGGGCTTAAGCCAGATGTGGGAAGGGTGAGAGGAATCCTTCATGATGGCGGTTGCCTTTTTCACACACCTCCCCTGCGTCTCAATGTCCATATCCATCCTAAACAGTGTGTGAGATTAAAATAAGTGTGTCCCAAAGCATAGTGTGTTGAAAAGAGTATTTCAGAAGTCCCCGGATGGTCTACTATTCCCGGTGGATTCGGGCAGTGGTGGAAAGAGTACTGAAAAAACATACTCAAGTAAAAGTACCATACTAATGCACTGAAAAAGCTAAGATAGTGAGCTAACACTAAATACACTGTAATTCCATGCCATTAAATATGTTACAATCAAAACGTAAATGCACATTGATCTAGATGGGTGGCATCATCCTTACATTTTACATATTTATTTATATATATTATATTTATTTACTTTCACACAGCGCGATGATCCTGGCACATTGCCAAAACGCCTTCTGTGTGAACGCAAACACGACCCAGGATTGATGCCGGCATCAATGCCGGGTTGGGGACCTAGTAACATTGCAGTGTTCAGTCCCGGAACGCGTGCTGTGTGAACAAAAACTGTAATAATGCCATGTCGTACAGTCGTAGCGATGACGCTGAAGCCGGGATCATTTGCCAGCTGTGAAACGGTACGTAATGCGCAAATTTATGATCAAATCAGAGAAAAAAATGCACAAGCGTGGCACAAGCTTAGGAAAAATCCACTACATTTAGCATAGTGAGATTAATATCATGTTTTGCTCCACTATAATCACTATATATTAGGGGTGTAACGATTCGTTTTAAAAACAATTCGATTCGTATCGCGATTCATGGTTGTCGATATGATTCAAGGATGATATTGGTTCATTTAGAACGATATGATCCGAAACGATTCATTCATTCATTCATTCATGAACATTTATTAGAGGATAAACCCCATGAGATGAAACATCTCGTTTTCATGGGGGTCCTCAGGATCATATCCAAACAACATAAAACAGCAGAACAACAGAGTAGATACAATCAAATCATAATAATAATAAAATAATAATACAACAACAATAAAAGAAAACCAAAAACCTTAGCGCACGCACTCACACACATCCACACGCACACTTGCACACACACACACACACACACACACACACACACACACACACACACACACACACAAGCTCTCACTAACCCCACCCATCACAGATTGACTTTCATATATATACTGTATAAAAACATACATGACACATATCGATGCCAAATCCGAGATGCTAGAAACACAGACAAGTATTCTGAAGATATGTCAACAAAGCAGTTCGGAACAGAGGAAAAGACGTAAGCGAGCGAATGGATGCTGGAATGCTGTTGCAGTCACGAGGGGCTCTAACACAGAAAGCATATTTCCCAATTTCTCTCTTAACTCTAGGGACAGTAAAGAAGACCTGTTCATTGTGACGAAGGCTATATTGTGACCTGTAAGGCGCTAAATATTGCGATAAATAATATGGATATTGAAAGTAAATACATTTAAAAATGAGCAGAAGCCAATCATATTGTCTTCTGTCTGAGGGTGCAAGCCAGGACAGCTGTTCATACATCACACAATGATGTGTCCTATAAGGGCAGCGAAGGACGAATCGACACAGGCTGTTGTATACCACATCAAGGGAGTGTAGGCAAGTGGCAGTAGTGTTGGCATATATAATATCTGCATAGTCCAGAATAGGTAGCAACAACTGAGAGTATATCCTTTTTCTAACCTGAAAGGTAAAGCAGTCTATTGATTGATATAATGTTTTAAGACGAAAGCTAAGTTTGTTGTTAAGTGCGTGTACATGAGCTTTGAATGAAAGATCAGTTTCTAGCCAAACACCGAGATATTTAAATTTTTCTGTTGGCTCTAAACGAGAAAAATCAAGAAAATGCAGATTAAGATTATTTCTATCTTTCTTCTTCTGGAAAAGCATACAATATGATTTTGATTTATTCAGCAGGAGTTTATTAAATGACAGCCACTGCTGTACAGAATCAAAGTCATGTTGTAAAGAATAATTTATTTCGGGAATATTTGGTTTGGAACAATAAATAATTGTATCATCTGCATTAAGATGAATGTCACATTCTGAACAGCATAGTGGTAAGTCATTAATAAAAATGGAAAATAACAAAGGCCCAAGCGAAGAACCCTGAGGTATGCCTTTATCTACACCTGTAAAATTCGACTGACTGCCCCTGAAGGACACACACTGGCGGCGATGATGGAAATATGAGTTAAAACACAGAAGAGATGAACGGGAAAGGCCAATTGAATATAATTTATCCAGGAGCAGATAGTGATTAACTAAATCAAATGCTTTTGTAAGATCTAAGAAGATGGCACCAGTACACATATTGTTATTAAAACTAGAAAAAATATCATTTGTAAATTTCAAAAGAGCAGTGGTAGTAGAGAAGTTTTTCCTGAAACCTGACTGGCATGGAGATAGTAAATTGTTATGAGAGAGATAGCTAGATAATTGATTAAAGATTATTTTCTCAAAAATTTTCACAATACTATTAATTATTGAGATAGGTCTATAATTGTTCATATTTTGGGTGTCCCCTCCTTTATGCAATGGAATGACTTTGGTACACTTCCATGCCAAAGGCACTACATGGGTTAGAAATGACAGATTGAAAAGCTCAGCCAATGGAGAGGATAGGACATGTGAAGAAAGTTTGATAAACTTACCCTCAATGCCGTCAGGGCCAGGTCCACTGCTAGAGGATAGCTTGCTAATGGCCAGCTGGACATCAGCTGAGCTAACCTGTCGGAATGTGAAAGAACTATCGTAGGGCTGAGAATTAACAGTCGGCTCTGGGTGAAAGAGCGATGACTGTACCTGCGGTGTTTGGGAGAAATGTGAACTAAATGCATTGGAGATCACTGCTGGATCATTAACAATTTCATTATTGATTGTCATATTACTCGTGGTACTGTTAGACTTACCAAGTAAGGTATTCATTTTTTTCCAAAAATGTTTAGGATTACTGAAGTCATTTGACAAACTATTTCTATAGTAATTGGCTTTGGCATTTCTTGTTTGGGTGGTGCACGTGTTTCGTAGCCGTTTGTATTCCTCCCAATCCCTAGGAAATTTTGAATTTTTGTGTTTATTCCATGCCCTATCCCTCTGCTTAAACAGACTGATAAGATCCCCATTTACCCAAGGTAAATGATGACCTTTGACCTTCATAGTTGTCCATGGGGCATGCTTATCAATAATTTGCACAAATTCTGTATAAAAGAAATTCCAAGCAGCTTCCGCATCAGGAATTAGGCTAAGTCTATTCCAATTTATCCATCCATCCATCCATCCATCTTCTACCGCTTATCCGGGGCCGGGTCGCGGGGGCAGCAGTCTAAGCAGGGATGCCCAGACTTCCCTCTCCCTAGACACTTCCTCCAGCTCTTCCGGGGGGACACTCCTTCTTCACCACGACAGACCGGTACAGGGACCGCATTACTGCAGAAGCTGCACCGATCCGCCTGTCAATCTCCCGTTCCATCCTTCCCTCACTCGTGAACAAGACCCCAAGACACTTGAACTCCTCCACTTGAGGCAGGAGCTCTCCACCAACCTGAAGCGGGCAAGCCACCCTTTTCCGACTGAAATCCAATTTATCCCTCTCACATCATTTATAAATAAATCACTGTTAAATAATTTCATGTCACGGATCCTAATATATTTCGGAGAAAGATGGGGAGATGAAATTTTCCAAATGCAATATATGATAGAGTGGTCGCTGAAACAATCCGAGAGAACACCAGATTTTATTATTCAGTGACTTGAAATCGATTCAGTGACTTTTTAGCCAAAAATTCTTGTAAGGGAATCAGGTATCAATTAATTATGGATATAAACGAACAATTAAACAACAATTAATGTCAAATGCATTCACATTTTATTTGAATATAGGGCTGCACGATTATGACAAAAATCATAATTGTCGATTATTCCCTTGAAATTGTAATTGTGATTATTAATTATGATTATCACAACACTGAATAATGTTTTGAATAGTTTGGCCATGGGACCCACATTTCCCCATGGTCATCAAGCCACGACCCACCTTTTTAGGAATTATATAGGCCTATTATAATACATTTGTTTACACAAAAATTGTTGACACACAAGAACTGTCTCCCTTTACTTAAAATACATTTTTTTTTAAGAATATGACTAATACTGATAAATAAACAGTAGGCACTGCGAGGTTAAACTAATAAACTATTACCGTCCTTCGGATGAGACGTTAAACCGAGGTCCTGACTCTCTGTGGTCATTAAAAATCCCAGGATGTCCTTCGAAAAAGAGTAGGGGTGTAACCCCGGCATCCTGGCCAAATCTGCCCCTTGGCCTCTGTCCATCATGGCCTCCTAATCATCCCCATATACTGATTGGCTTCATCTCTCTGTCTCCTCTCCACCAGTAAGCTGGTGTGTGGTGGGCGTTCTGGCGCAATATGGCTGCCGTCACATCATCCAAGTGGATGCTGCACATTTGTGGTGGTTGAGGAGATTCCCCCATCTATGTAAAGCGCTTTGAGGTCTCAGAAAAAGCGCTATATAAATGTAACGAATTATTATTATTAAATAGCAGCCCCAAACTAGTTTTTGTTAATACAATCTTGGTATGAGCCACCACAGTCATATACAAATATACAAAATAACCAGTAAGTGGCATTTTGTTATGGAAACAAACAACAATTAGGCTACCATGGTGATACACAATACTTAGATGAACTGGTAAAGAAACATGGAAACTGCTCCTGATAAATAGCAACACACATGACGTACCAATAACATAATTTATTAGTATTTTACTTTTATTTCGTAACTTACTAATTTACGACATTGCATGCTCGTATTTCTTTTGCGCTTTTTAGTGAAGTGACACAGCGCGCGCCGGCGCATTTGCGCGTGCAATTGAAGAGTGTGCGCTACTGCAGTATAGCGGCTGAGAGGACAGGAAAGTCGAATTTGTTTTAACATTAAAACAGGAGATCATGACTTGCTCTGTTCTCAAAGTGATGCTCGGAGTGGTTTCCACTGTGAACGAAACTTTCGGGCAGAATCATGTGAACAATTCTAGGATATGCTTTTTTTTTTTCATTGGTTGTTGCGTTAAATCTTACCCAGATACAATAGTGCTATTTTCTGATTGGCTATTGTGTAACCCCCTCTTTTTTTTTGATTGGCTGATAAGTGGCAGGGTCGACTGAGGCCCTGTCCCAAATGGAACCCTAAGCAATCACGGTCTTCCTCTGAGTCCGCACTTTCGCACTTTCGTGACGTAATGCCTCTTTGACTGTCGGGAAGAAGTCTGCGGAGTTCGCATCTGCGCGGGCTCGGCAAAAGTGAGCATCAAGGGTGCAAATCAAACACTTGGGGGCGCTCGCAAGCACCCTTCTGAGATCTAAAAATGACAAATGGGACACACTGCGGTCTCACGGACTTAATGGACACGCATACGCGGCAGCCATTGTAAGTCCACAAGACCGAAAGTGCACATGAAGTGTGCCATTTGGGACAGGGCCTAAGAACTCCAGGGGAGACAAGCTTGACTCCTGCCGAACCGTGAGAGAAGTGTTGGGCGCTGCGGCACATTAAATATATTAGAAATAGTTTTTCTGCGTGAGAAATACAATGTGTGGCGGGAGTGCGTGACAAAAGACCAAAATGAGTGACTGTCACGCTCAATGCGGGACACTTGAGAGCCCTGTGTTATGGACTTGGGTATTTAGGGGCCAAGCACCGAAGGTGCGGAGGCACCTATTGTATCTGTTCCGGTTCTTATTATTAGGGGCCAAGCACCGAAGGTGCGGAGGCACCTATTGTATCTGTTCCGGTTCTTATTATTATTCTGTTATTTCTTCCGACTGGGAGTCTATGGCAGCCCATAGAACCGATTGCGGGAAAGTTGTTTTGGTTTGACATTCTGATAGAGGACAGTCCCAACATTAAATACACCAATTTTGGTGTTTCTAAGTCATTCCCTCTAGCGCCACCACCTGTCCAAAGTTTCACTTTTATTTTGCTAATAACTTTTGAACCGTAAGGCCAATCAACAAAATTCTTTTTTCCTCTGATTCCTGAGCTCATGCCGATTCGATTGCACCCTATGACGTAATTTTCCGTCATAAAAATATGGCCGCCATTTAGAATTTTCCTAAAAAGCTACTTTTTCGAACTCGTCCTAGACGGTTTGTCCGATTTGCACAAAAATTTAACCAGATCATCTACTGAACGGATTGTTACGAAACTTGGTATGGGTCATCAGCACGATGTCCTGAAAGAGTGTGAGAAGTTTCGAACCATCGCCACCTAGTGGTCAGAAGTTATAACAAATTGTCCTAAAATGCTAATAACTTTTGAATAAATCAAGCAACTGAAATGTCAGTGGTCTTAATAGATTCCTTGTGTCAAGCCGAGAACATAGATACCAAGTTTTCCTTATTTGGCCGAACTTCCTGACCGCCATCTTGATTTTTAGTCAAAACCTACTTTTTCGAACTCCTCCTAGACCGTTTGTCCGATTTTCACCAAAATCGAATCGTATCATCTCCAGACTGTGCCGACTTAAAGTTATGGATTTCGTGTTGATAGACGAAACCGTTTTCGTATAGCGCAGCAGCAAAGTTGAGGCATGATGCTAAAAGCACTATTCAGGCTTTATCTCTGCAATGCCTTGACATATTGACACCAAACTTTGTATGTGTCATTGTCACTTCACTCTGACCACATCACATCAGTTTTGTAACTGCGCCACCTATTGGTCGAAAGTGATAATCCATTAAATCATAATTTTTATTACTGTTTATATGAGTTTTCAGGCATTTTCCCTAAAATCCTCTTTAAATGTCTTTAATTGCTCATTGTTGCAGTTGATCTGACACTTTCAGCCATGTCTTATTCTGCTTGGCCCCGGTAATTGCTGCTTGCAGCTATATTTATTATTGTTATTGTTATTTTGGTATCTGTGATTAGGTTAGTGTATAAATTGATGAGCCTAAACATGTAGTAGTGTTAACATTCAAAATTAATGTTCTGTCTAAAATTCACTGTGTTAAAATTGTGTAATCAATTCATTTGTTAGAATATTTATTATGGTAAACAGTTAAAATCCCTTCTAATGAAAATACAAATCTTGTGATAAAAGCTAATTGTATTGTGCTAATGTTTACCAAATTAAACCTGTATAAATTATGTAAAGTGTGAGATTGTGGTGGTTTAATTCATGTGCATTGCTGTAAATATTTACACTGTTTTGTTGTGTGTGGTTTTAAAGGTTTTTCACCTACTGAAATTCTACAATAAATTGAGAAAAGGCAACTTAAGTCTCATTCTTGTGAGTGGAACCCAGTGTTCAGTTCAGAAGTAAGGAACCCCTTTCAAGTGTAGGACCCGTGCAGCTTAAAACACTTGACAGCTGCTGTAATAAATGATTGACCACGACTTCAGTGCTTCGGCCACAGATTACACCTTGCTATTGGTAAGTTTTAAGTTATTTCAGGAGTTTTAATTAGTTATTTTAACATAATTTTACATTAAACATGTTTTATTGTATATTCTGTCACAACTTTTCTAGTGTTGACACTATTTTAATTAATAAAGCATTATAAATTAGTTAAATTATAGATGTAACAGTTTTATTAAAATTAATTTTTATTTATAGTACAATTTTTATTTTATGAAACTAACGGTTTCCAGGTGATGGTAATCAACTGTATTGTTTTGTTTGACTGAATAAAGACACTTCAACCCTCTTGCTGTTCAGCACTGTATTTATTTTGTTGATTTATTAAAGATGTAAATGTGTATTTTGTGTCTTTCTCTGCATTTAATAGCACCTGTTGGCAAATGGAGAGTGAATAAGCCACACTAATACAATATCCAACACAGTTACAATCATTTACAAATACATTTTTATTATCCCACATCACAAAGTATGTTTTACAAACTAAGAAACAGCTTAAGTTCAAAACATATCATCAAATATAAGCAATGGCTCATTGAGCCGCGAGGAAACCTCCTCTCTATCCAGAAAATGCTGTTAAAGGGGACGCACGCATCAGTCATGCTGTAGGAATGTGCAAACGGCTGGAGGGACATTTCTCCCATAGTTGGAGAGAACAACAGAGAGAACTTAACCTGCCAGAACATGATCTGATCACAGTGTTCAACACGTTGAGGCACTAAACAGCAAATGATGGGAAGGATACTTCTACGTAACTGGGTTATGTAGCATTTAATTAACATTGTTTATTTCTGTAGACTTAAAGCTAGGGTAGGTAATCCTGTTCAGAAACACTTTTTTTTATACTGGGTGAAATGGTCCTTCCATCCTGAGAGTAGTCAATACATTATGTGTTCAGA
The DNA here is from genome assembly GCA_022829025.1 of Squalius cephalus. NCBI lineage: Eukaryota > Metazoa > Chordata > Actinopteri > Cypriniformes > Leuciscidae > Squalius > Squalius cephalus. The sequence continues at coordinate 2,162,314 of CM040794.1, read as the reverse complement.
AAAAGGAATGAAAAAAATCTGACCTCTGTAGCAGCTGCAGGACAGTAAAAACTCTGACCAATCACTGCCATTCGGTGCGAATGTAAAGAACCAATCAGATGCCTTCATGTCTCGTGCCCGAGCCCCACTGCGTGCACTCATCACATGTCACCGTTCCCGGAAATATTCAGCTCAAAGCACCTGCATATGCAGTCAGCGAAGGCAAACAAGGCAAAAACTACTTCCTCGGACCCTGCCCGCACTCTTGAACGACCTCCTCTGCTTCGCCCTCAACCCCGGACCTGTCCTCGAACCGACGATGCGGTACTTGTCTCCGGACTCGGAGTGTACGTTAGTCTTCATTAGAGTCAACAATGTTTTCATCATGGAAACTCTTACATGCAAAACACCGTATATGTTATGAATCTTACACGAAATTCACCTTCATCACAGTGTAACTGATGGTAATGGAAAAACGTGTATCAATGCAACCTGTTTTTAGTTTTGCCTTATAAATATAGCTCGTTACCGAATCAAACTTTACCAGTATCGATATGCTAGCTTGATAGTGAGTACTAAAAGAAATCTTATTTGTTTATATTCATAGTGATAAAGTTAGGTATTTTATTAAGTCAAGTCAAGTCAAGTCAACTTTATTTATATAGCGCCTTTCACAATACAGATTGTATCAAAGCAGCTTCACAGTATTAAATAAAATAGTACATCAGTGTTTGTTTCTGGTGTAAAACATCCACGTTTGATAATGCAGATCAATAGCACTGTTGAATCGATTAATCAATTTAAGTATCCCCAACTGAGCAAGCCAAAGGCAACAGTGGCAAGGAACCGAAAAACTCCATCAGGTGACCTAATGGAGAAAAAAAAAACCTTGGGAGAACCCGGGCTCAGTCGGGGGCCAGTTCTCCTCTGGCGTTTATGAAGTAGAGACCGGATTTAACTGTAAGATTAAAATATTATATGAATGCCTGGCTGAAGAGATGCGTCTTTAATCTAGTTTTAAACTGGGAGAGCGAATCTGAGAAACGAACAGTATCAGGAAGGCTATTCCAGAGTTTTGGGGCTAAATGTGAAAATGCTCTCCCTCCTTTGGTGGATCTGGATATCCTAGGTATGACCAAAAGCCTCGAATTTAGTGATCTTAAAGAGCGCGATGGATTATAGGGCGATAGAAGATCCGTTAAATAGACTGGAGCTAAGCCGTTTAGGGCTTTATAAGTCAGTAGCAATACCTTGTAATTAATACGGAACTTTATAGGTAACCAATGTAGTGATGATAAAATTGGTGTTATATGGTCAAACTTTCTTGATCTAGTAAGAACTCTAGCGGCGGCATTTTGGACTAACTGTAGCTTGTTAATTGAGGATGCAGGACAACCGGCTAATAAAGCATTACAGTAATCTAGTCTCGAGGTCATGAATGCATGAACTAACTTTTCTGCATCAGAAACTGATAGCATGTTACGTAACTTAGCAATATTTCTAAGGTGAAAAAAGGCTGTTTTTGTAACATATGAAATATGATTTTCAAAAGACAAGTTACAATCCAATATAACACCCAGGTCTTTTACTGTAGAGGATAAAGTAACAGGACACCCTACTACAGGGGTCGGCAATAGGCGGCCCGCGGGCCAAAACTGGCCCGCCAGCAATATTTTCTGGCCCGCCGGATTATTTTGGAAGTCCGTTTTTTTTTTTTTTTTTTTTTTTTCAGCTTATTTTTATTTTACAATAACGGTTTACAAATAGGCTCCGTGTATCATTCGTTACTTATTATTTACTCGGGTAGCCTATAACACACTGATAAATAATGTATTAGCCTACCTGATAAAAAATATTTGCACTAAATGCTGCACAAAACTCTTCCACTAGGCTACTTGAGAAAAGCCGTAGCCGCGCGGCGATTTCACCGCCGCATACTGTGTAAAACGCGCATGAATCATGCGGCGCGGGATTCAATTTTAAAATATAAAGACGGTAGCGGTCGGAACTCTGTAGCCTACCTATACTTTGGACGGAGCGGGCGGTCTGACTGACAATAGCCCACTCCGACATCTTTTGACAGCGTATCCGCACTTCATTCTGACCACCAGGCTGTTTGGTACTGAAACCATTGTTAATAAATAATAAACAACATTATTTTTTTGCAAGGATGTTTGAAATAGTTGGCAGAAAATAGCATGCTTCATTTGTCAGTAGGGCAATATGGTTTTCGTTTATGTTGCTTAACAATTTGAGTGATAGGCTTTGTCCTATTTCATTTATGTTAAATATTTCATTATTTTTTTCTGTGACATTTTTTACTCTGCTGACAGTAGCCTACAATGTTAAAATAATATTTTATGTTGACACGAACACAAAGCATTTATAATTGTTATAGGCTGCTACTTAATCTCTCAAATTTCTGTTAGAGACATTTGAATGTGAGATTCTGGAAACTAGATCTAAATTTTGCGGACTCGTCAGGTCGGGAAATAATGCGGGTGAACACAGAGTGTATTTTAATTGCTGAATTGAACCTTGTGGGAGCGGGACGAAAAGAAGAGAAAAAAAAAAAAACAGTCCCGCGCAGACCTCCTTAAACCATAGGTGTGTATGTGTGTGTCCCGAATAAATAATAATAATAAAAAAGGAATAAAGTTCAAAAGTCGGACTGTAAGCAAATTAGGCATTGCTATTCACACCTTTATTAAAATAGCTGTAATATGTTAACACAATAGTACTTGATCTGTTTAAAATGATTTCATTGATATGCAATGTAGACGTTAAGAGTATAATAATTAATAGTTAAGAGTATTTAATTTGTACCCATATAGGGCTACTCCGTGTAGCTGGCCCGCCATCTACTGGCTAAAAGAAAAATTGGCCCGCGGCCAAAGTTAATTGCCGACCCCTGCCCTACTATGTTAAAGTTGTATTGTGAGAGGTTTTGCGGGTGGTTTTTTGAACCGATAAGTATTACCTCTGTCTTATCTGGATTTAATAAAAGAAAATTGTGCGTCATCCAATCTTTTATATCTTTAACACACTCTGTCAATTTGGATAATTTAGCGTTTTCATCCGGCCGTGATGAAATATATAGTTGAGTATCATCAGCATAACAATGGAAACTAATTCCATGTTTCCTTATAATATTTCCAAGTGGCAGCATATATATTGAGAATAATAGAGGGCCTAACACAGATCCTTGCGGCACTCCATAGTTTACTGGAGTTATGATCGATTTTTCTCCGTTTAAATAGACAAAATGGTAGCGGTCAGATAGGTATGATCTGAACCAGCTTAATGCTTGTCCTTGAACACCGGTATAGTTTTGTAGTCGATCTAAGAGTATTGTGTGATCTATAGTATCGAACGCAGCACTAAGATCAAGTAAAACTAGTATTGAGATACAGCCTTGGTCAGAAGCTAAGAGTAAATCATTTGTGATTTTAACAAGCGCAGTTTCAGTGCTATGGTGCGGCCTGAATCCAGACTGAAACTTTTCATAGGTGTCATTTTCTTGCAAGAAAGAGCCCAGTTGGGCAGACACAACTTTTTCTAATATTTTGGACATAAAAGGAAGATTTGAAATGGGTCTATAATTTGCTAGGTTATTTGGGTCTAATTGTGGTTTCTTAATGAGAGGTTTTATAACTGCCAATTTAAATGTTCTTGGAACATGACCTAAAGATAAAGACGAGTTAATAATATTAAGGAGAGGCTCTTCCACTACAGGTAACACTTCTTTCAATAGTTTAGTTGGTATGGGATCTAATAAACATGTTGTTGTTTTAGAGGAAATGATAAGTTTATTTAACTCTTTTTGTTCTATAGTTGTAAAGCACTGTAATTGTTCTTGCGGGGTGATAATCGAGGCTGAATTATAAGGCGCGATTGAAGATTGAACGTTTACAATTGTGGATCTGATGTTTTCTATTTTCTCAGTGAAAAAATTCATGAAATCATTACTACTAAACTGTAACGGAATATTTTGTTCAGGTGACGCTTGTTTATTTGTTAGTCTAGCCACGGTGTTAAATAAGAACCTAGGATTGTTTTGGTCATTTTCTATTAGTTTGCGGAGGTGCTCAGCCCTGGCCGCTTTTAGGGCCTTTTTATAACGTGACATACTGTCTTTCCAAGCGATTCTAAAAACCTCTAAATTAGTTTGTTTCCATTTACGCTCTAAATTACGGGTTTCTCTCTTTAGAACACGAGTAGTATTGTTGTACCATGGTGCTTTAATTTTCTCTCTGACCTTTTTTAGTCTCATAGGTGCAACAATATCCAATTTTCCAGAGAGAATGGTGCTCATAGTGCTGGTTAGTTCGTCTAGTTCATCTGTTTGTTTAGGTTCAGGCAGCAGCTGAGACAGATCAGACAAGCATATTACATGTGATTCTGACATGATGTCACTGTATGTACTGCGCTCCTTCCTCTCCACTCGTCTCAGGTAATAAATGCGTCTTCCAGCTGAGCCTGAGCGTTTGGCGTCGCGCGTTCATGTGTTTTGGGGGCGTGGCTTTGGAAGGAGCTCAGAAGGGAGGGGGTGGGAGTGAATGGAAATAATGAGCTGTGTTTATTGCAGATTAAAAGGTCTACAGTCACTCGATTTTTATACTCTCTTTTTCAGAGCACTTGCATTTTAATTATGTATTGGTATATAAAGACAGTTTAAACAAATTTGGAATGTTTTTTTTTTAGAAAAATCCTACCTACCCTGCCTTTAAGCTTATTACATAATTATCATTGAAGCAGAATTTAACAGCTACATTCTGATCCCCAAACTCCATAGTGAGGAGGTTATGCTGAGGTTGAATGCTTTTAAAGGTGACACACGCATCAGTCATGCTGTAGGAATGTGCAAACGGCTGGAGGTTCATAACCTGCCAGAACATGATCTGATCACAGAGTGTTCAACACGATGAGGCACTAAACAGCAAATGATGGGAAGGACACTGGAACAGCAGAGGGATCTGTCACCAATTCTCTCAGAGAACACGACATCTGCGGGACATTGATGTCCTCGAGTCAGTGAACAAGGCACTGAAGCCTCTTCAGGAGATTACAGATGAACCTCTGAATCCTCTGACCAAGCAATCATTGAAGCAGAATCTAACAGACACTGTTCTTGAGGGGAATTCATAAGGCCAATGTTCCCCACTTTAGCAAGCTGGTGTAAAAGTATCTGTGTGTGCCTGGCACTAGCACACCCGCTGAAAGACTTCACAACGCCTCAGGCGATGTAGTTACATGTCCACACACATCTCTCAAACCAAGTGTAATTTTATTTTATTTTTTAATGCAACAAAAAATATACAAAGATTTGTACATGCATATACACCTCACAACAAGTAGAAAATAACATACATAAGAATATGTAAAATAAAGTAGGTCATGCCAGGGGTAAAATTACAACAATTTAAAGTAACAAAAAGCTTCATAGGTCTTTCTTGCTTTTTTGCTCTTAATTTTATCTAATGTAGTACCATATTGTTTAATCTCTTTTATAAAATGTTCAAAGCTTGGCTTAGTTTTAGTAAAAAACATTCACGTGAATGTGATATTTTCAAAGTAAAATAAAAAGTTGTATAAGGAAGCACATCGTACTTTTGGAAACAACATTGTCCTGTACAAAAAAATAAAATACTACATCATACAGATCAATTTGTAAACATGTTCCAAACAACCTAGAAATGCAATTTGAAACATCCGACCAAAACATTTTTGAATATATATATAAAAAAAAGATGAGTCACAGATTATTTGGCATTGCCACAAAATTCACATAAATATTCAATATTTAATTGGAAACGTTCAAGCAACTCCTTGTCAGGGTAAATTCTGTGTACAATTTTATAGGATACCTCTCTAATTTTATTATCAACCATACTCTTTTCCAGTTAATATTTTCATATTTAGTAGACCAAAACACTGCTGAACAAGGCAAATAGTTTGTTTTTAAAATATTTCTAATATATTTGTTACTGCATTTATCTATTAATATCCCCAATAAGTATTGTATCACTTCAAAAACTGGTTTGACGCTCAACATTTATAGGATAGAATCCAGGATTTCGTAATAGAGATACAACTCTGCCAGGGATTGCATCAAAAATAATAGCATATTCTTCTGGCCTCACAGGAATCATACATTTGTTGAGAAATTCAGAATATGTTAAAAGTAAACCTTGTTCATTAAGCAACTGATTAACAGAAAGAATTCCATTGTCATACCATGTCTGATTAAAGATTGACTTTTTTTTTGTACAAGATATCTTTGTTATTCCATATAAAGTATCGATGCGGTGAAAAGTTATGTTTATAGATTGATAGCCAAGCCAGCAGTGCCTGCTTATGAAAGCTTGCCAGTTTAACTGGGATTTTTTCAAATGAGAAATTACAATTTAAAAGAAAATTAATGCCACACAAAGAGTTAAATATGTAATTTGGGAAAGCATTCCATACACTATCTTTATTTTTAATACATTCGATTATCCATTTTATCTTAAACACATTATTGAGATCTGTAAAATGTAAAACTTCAAGGCCACCAAAGTCTCTATTATTTTTTAGAATATCTTTCCGTGAAGAGTGTATTTTCTTCCTCCAAATAAAATCATAAAGAATCTTATTTAATTCCCTGACAACATTATTAGGAACATTAGCCGACATAGATATATAAACAGACCTTGAGACCCCGTCTGCGTTTGAAAGTAGAATACATCCATTTAGGGACAGATCTCTCATAAGACACATATTGAATCTGTTTTTAATTTAATTATAGGCTCAAAATGTAACCGGCTTCTTTGAATCAAATCTTTACACACCATTACCCCACGGTATGTGGTATTGTCTTTAATTGATATCCCACAAATTTATTTCAACACACAATCTTTAAGAGAGAATAAAGTAGACTATTAATCTTTAATCCAGAGATTCCAGAAAATGTTCCAATACATTTAATAACTTCATCCAGTTCGTCACTGTTTTTGACCAAAACTGTGGTTTCAATCATCCACTGCACTTGTTGTGGAAAAGGCTGTCTGGAAGTCAAGTGCACGTTTAAGCTCTGCAACACCCACATATCCTACAAGCCTGTGCGGATGACAAGAGTTTCTACCTCCAGGTAAATGATGGTAAAATTAGCTTGAAGAAGACACATCAATACTACAGCCAAGTGCAAACACAGATCTCTGTGACTGAGTCAAAGTTCTGTGCCTTTGTAGTGTGGACTGTGATGGACTGTGTTGCAGTTGATGCAGGTTTTTGGAGCATGTGTTTAGCTAAAGCACAGGAGCTCTTTCTGAAAGTGTGTCTGCTGGAGCTTGTGGCTCTCACCATTACACTAGGGCAGCCTCCACAGCACCACATGTCCAGCCTTTAAGAGGAGTCTGGCAGACATCTCGCAGCACAGATCCCCCTATGACATCATCCAGGCCAAGGAAACGGGCTCTACAGAAGAACAAACTCTGGTGCCTCTATAGAGGTCCTGAAGGACTGGATCAGTCATGGTAGCATGTGACAATGAGAACTGTGTAGTTCAGCGGCTCATCTCCGGTGTGTGGGGCTTAGTGAGGCACCTTCGGCCAAAAGAAAAAGTTTAAACAAAAAATACAGACACTAAACTGACTCCCTTACTCGCCAAAAACAAGAGAAAACAGGGAGAGAGAGAGAGAGAGGGGGAGAGAGAGAGAGAGAGAGAGAGAGAGAGAGAGAGAGAGAGAGAGAGAGAGAGAGAGAGAGAGAGAGAGAGAGAGGGGGAGAGAGAGAGAGAGAGAGAGAGAGAGAGAGAGATACACACACAACATGTCTCATCATAACTGTGTACACATCAATTTCATGTTGCACAATATATTGTTACTGTGAATTTTTATCTAAACAACTGCAATAATATATTCCCCAAACTTCTAACAACAAGATGAGCTGCAGTCTTCATACAGCAATATAACAGTGACAATGACAATAATACTAGTTCAGCTTTCCTGTTACATTATGGTTTCATAACAACACTGGGGCACATGTTAGTCAGAGCACAGCACACACACACAATCTTGTCTAGTCAGACCATGTCTTCTCCTTCGCAGGGAACCGCCATGCTCAGTGGAATTGTGTCGTTCAATATGCTGTACTTTCCGCGAACACAACCAGTTACCCTCTCCTCATGAACCCTGAGGTGCGCTATCTTCCTGGTGTCTTCCACGTCCTTCGCATCCAACTGACAGCTCCTCGTGTGAAGGCGGGCGTTTTCACTCCAGCACACATCAGTCCAGCGCTGTCCCTGATGTCGAACCCACGGTCCGCCAGCACCAAGTCTCCAGGGAGCAGATGATGAAGAACACCACAGTCCTCTGGCACCTGTTCGTCACTCACGCGACCACCCCACCCTTTTGAAACGAAAGATATTGCTCCCTGTGGTGTCACAGCTCTGATAATAATACCTTACCTTTGTGAAAGTGCCGTGAGGAAACAAGCATGTTTTCTGTAATATGACTGTGTAGCGTTTATACGCCCACGTATAAATATAATTAATTATTATTCATAACGAATTATGATCAATAATTAATAATTTAATTATTTTCAAAATTTACTGTAACAGAATCAATAATATGATCATTTATCAGTTCATCCAATGAACAGAAGGCATAAACAATTATTAACTCTAGGAAATATAATATCTTCCTGGCCAAGAAAGAATAACCCCCTAACAGTAAATTAAGAAATAGGGTAAAAGCATAGGTAACTTTTGATCGAAGTTCAAGACAATAAATCTGATAAGCACATACACAAGTAATCTCTTTTCAAATACAAACAATACTTTATTGATTATATACTAACACATACAGCTAATCTCTAACACAAACACACACACACACACACATACGAGTTGCAGAAAGGAAGAGAGTGAGGAAAGAGTGGGTTTAAGAGTGAAAGGATGAAATCTCACGATTCCATATGCACTTAGACATGACCTGGAACGAACCATCAATCATTAATTTAACCCTTCTATCGTTTCTTAGACAGGTTATTAAATTTATGTAAATACACCAGTGCAGCTTTTAGTCTGGAGGTACTTGCTTGTCTTTGCGTTCCTTTTTGGGAATTCCCTTCGTTGCGTAACAGAGGGTTTCCCCGGGTTCGTTCGTCGGCTGTGGTCTCCTTGTGCCTGGATAGATGGGGCGAGGACCAGTCACGTGTGGCTGGCGGTCGCGGATGGTTGATGCGTCTTTGAAGTTGAAAGCGTGCGTTGCAGCCGTGAATCGTGGAACGAAACTTTGCAGCAAAACTTAACTTAAAACCGAGACTTTCAATCGGAAAAGAAGAATAACACAAAAGAAAGAAAGAAAATAAGATACGGAAAGGAGCTAGATGACTGGAAATTGAATCTAACCCATATCTGATATTAATTTGGGTTGATCTGCTCGTCTGTTAACGTTACATGGTTACTAAAACCATCGTCTGCCGTCTCCGTCTTTGTTCTGCACTCGTTGAGAGCTCTTCTGTATCAGAACATTTTGAACGAACTAACTTTTGAACTCCCGAGAGCGAACTTGGAGAGAGAGCCCAGAGAGTTTTGGGTCTAAGGTTTTTAACTAAAATTTGTCCTCCCCTTCTGAAGAGAGCGGACCAATTAGACACTGTTCTTTGTTTTCAAAGTCATAAATCATGTATTCCCTGAGGGGTTTTTCTAATGAAACTAAAAGACCAGATGCAGTTTAGGCATGATTTCGAATTATCAGAATATGAACATTTTTAAACAGATTTAATTCCCGTCATCTTGCTATTTGTGTTCGTAAGATAGCATTGATATGAAACAGTACACACTTCACACATTCACACGTCTAATAATTATAATTATAACAATTAAAGCTGCAAGCAGCGATGAAAGGGCCCTCGCACCCGTGCCATCAACACTCGGTGGCTTTAGGAAGACAGAGCATGGTTGGGAAATGTACATTTAAGGAGGTATATATAGTAAGAGTATGTCAAAGTCAGTTACAAAATGTTTTGTATAATGGTGATAATAGCATGCTTCATGACTCAGCTAAGTGTTGCTAGCATGTTTAGTCTGTTTCTAGCATGCTTAGTACACAATAATTATGTGGTTAGTACTGCATTACGGTGTTAACCATGTCAGTTTCTGTTGCCAGTAGGTGGCGTTATGGCTATAACTGAATATGAGCATGGATGTGTGTTCAGGACAGAACTCTTATCAAACGTGTGAAGTTTGGTGCAAATTGGACATTGCCTTCTTGAGTAACAACAAAGTCATGTTTCATTGAATTAACATTCTTTAGCACTTAGCTAAGCATTGTTAGCATGTTTTAACATGTTTCTAGCATGTTTAGAACTCAATGGCATTTTTAACATGTTGCTAGAACGGCATAAAAGTGTTAAACATGTCACTTCCTGTTGCCAGTAGGTGGCGCTATTACTATAACTGAATTTGAGCATAGACATGTGTTCAGGCCATGATTCTTATCAAATGTGTGAAGTTTGGGGCAGATTGGACATTCCATGCCTGAATTACAGCAAATTCCTATTTAATTGCAATAATAGCATGCTTTAGCACTTAGCTAAGAGTTTGCTAGCATGTTTTAGCATGTTTCTAGTATGTTGTTAGCATGTTTAGCACTTGCTGGCACTTTTTTATATGTTATTAGGAGTCCATAACAGTGTTAAACATGTCACTTC
>CM040794.1:2116640-2146640 GCA_022829025.1 Squalius cephalus | reverse complement strand
TGTGTGTATGCAATGGCAAGTTAATTGTTAGGGACTGCATATATATAAAAGATATATAATGTAACTTATAGTTATAGTTACAAAATAAAGACACTATTCACACACACACACACAGATCCATTGCAGGCAGAAGTCCACTGTTGGTCAGTGTAGAGCGATAGTCCCCTATGCTAGTAATATAGACATGTATGTGTGTATGCAATGGCAAGTTAATTGTTAGGGACTGCATATAGATAAAAGATATATAATGTAACTTATAGTTATAGTTACAAAATAAAGACACTGTTCACACACACACACACAGATCCATTGCAGGCAGAAGTCCACTGTTGGTCAGTGTAGAGCGATAGTCCCCTATGTTAGTAATATAGACATGTATGTGTGTATGTGTGTATGCAATGGCAAGTTAATTGTTAGGGACTGCATATAGATAAAAGATATATAATGTAACTTATAGTTATAGTTACAAAATAAAGACACTATTCACACACACACACACAGATCCATTGCAGGCAGAAGTCCACTGTTGGTCAGTGTAGAGCGATAGTCCCCTATGTTAGTAATATAGACATGTATGTGTGTATGTGTGTATGCAATGGCAAGTTAATTGTTAGGGACTGCATATAGATAAAAGATATATAATGTAACTTATAGTTATAGTTACAAAATAAAGACACTATTCACACACACACACACAGATCCATTGCAGGCAGAAGTCCACTGTTGGTCAGTGTAGAGCGATAGTCCCCTATGTTAGTAATATAGACATGTATGTGTGTATGTGTGTATGCAATGGCAAGTTAATTGTTAGGGACTGCATATATATAAAAGATATATAATGTAACTTATAGTTATAGTTACAAAATAAAGACACTGTTCACACACACACACACAGATCCAATGCAGGCAGAAGTCCACTGTTGGTCAGTGTAGAGCGATAGTCCCCTATGTTAGTAATATAGACATGTATGTGTGTATGTGTGTATGCAATGGCAAGTTAATTGTTAGGGACTGCATATAGATAAAAGATATATAATGTAACTTATAGTTATAGTTACAAAATAAAGACACTATTCACACACACACACATATCCATTGCAGGCAGAAGTCCACTGTTGGTCAGTGTAGAGCGATAGTCCCCTATGTTAGTAATATAGACATGTATGTGTGTATGTGTGTATGCAATGGCAAGTTAATTGTTAGGGACTGCATATAGATAAAAGATATATAATGTAACTTATAGTTATAGTTACAAAATAAAGACACTATTCACACACACACACATATCCATTGCAGGCAGAAGTCCACTGTTGGTCAGTGTAGAGCGATAGTCCCCTATGTTAGTAATATAGACATGTATGTGTGTATGTGTGTATGCAATGGCAAGTTAATTGTTAGGGACTGCATATAGATAAAAGATATATAATATAACTTATAGTTATAGTTACAAAATAAAGACACTGTTCACACACACACACAGATCCATTGCAGGCAGAAGTCCACTGTTGGTCAGTGTAGAGCGATAGTCCCCTATGTTAGTAATATAGACATGTATGTGTGTATGTGTGTATGCAATGGCAAGTTAATTGTTAGGGACTGCATATATAAAAAAGATATATAATATAACTTATAGTTATAGTTACAAAATAATTAAACTGTTCACACACACACAGAGATCCAATGCAGGCAGAAGTCCACTGTTGGTCAGTGTAGAGCGATATATATATATATATATATATATATATATATATATATATATATATATATATATATATATATATATATATATATATATATACATATATATACTGTGTGTGTGTGTATACATATTATGGGGGGCCAAACAGGAAATAATTCTATGTAAATTTGAATATATAGTTATAACTATGAATATATTTGTAAATCCTAAATATATAAATGTAACCCTGAATATATAGTTATAACCCTTAATATATAAATGTAAATCTGAATATATAAATGTAAATCCCGAATATATTGTTATAACTCTGAATATATAAATGTAACTCTGAATATATAGTTATAACTTTGAATATATAAATGTAAATCTGAATATATAGTTATAATTCTGAATACATAAATGTAATCCTGAATATATAGTTAAAACTCTGAATATATAAATGTAACTCTGAATATAGTTATAACTCTGAATATATAAATGTAAATCCCGAATATATAGTTATAACTCTGAATACATAAATGTAATCCTGAATATATAGTTAAAACTCTGAATATATAAATGTAAATCCTGAATATATAGTTATAACTCAGCATGTGTGCTCCGCTCAATATTCCACTCTATGCCAATGCGCTCCACTCAATCGCTCACTGCCCAAGCATTCAAATCCCGCTCCTACATGAAATCTCAGTGTAACGTAGGCTACTGTACTATAGCCTTTGTTGATTATTTTTAAGTCATTGTTGGGGGCATTTACAATTTTGCATAGCTGGCCTCTGCACAATGTTTGTGTGATAATAGGCCATTGTTTAAACTTTATTAGTTTCAGAAAGATTCTCGCAGATACAGAGACAGTTGAAACAAAGGCAGATCTTTATTTTACAAAAGCACAAGGTTTTGGTGTTTGGATGTTTAAACATACTCTTACAGCTATCTACTGCCTAATGGTTTGCCAGTTGATAAAACTTTGGATAATATAATTAATAACAACATAAAATCACTTCAGTGTTATGACAATGTTGTTTGCATGAAAACACTTTAATTAGCAGAATTATATTCGTATAGACTGAGATGTAAAGAAACAGTGGTGGCCACTATCGTAATGAACTGTCAACAGTGATAAGGTATAGCTAAGAGTGCTCCAGACCAACCACGAACGAATGACTTACAGAAGGTATTCTTAACTAAGAATGTTTCAGGAAACACTTATTAACATTAAGGTAAAGCCTGAGTTATATATAAATGTATGTGTGTGTGTGTGTGTGTGTGTGTGTGTCTAATTATACAATGTTCACACAGGCATCAGAGACCAATATGCAAGACAAACATAAAAAGTATAAAAAAAAAATAGAATGATCAAACCATCAGTTATCAAAAATTTTAAATATTAGATTATTTTTTTTATTTTTTTTATGAAAGACCATTTGAATCTAGCCTGGGTTTCCCCATGCTGCCTTGCTCACAGCGCGATTTTATTCACGTTGCTAGGCAGTTTGGACATCATAGACCTAGCCGGCTGAATTCGTTTACAACAAAGATGCATAGACAGTAAAAGAAAAGATGACTGCCTCTGGAGAATTTAGATTTCACACTTATAAATAAGTCAGAAAGAATAAATGCATATTTGGGGTGCTGTCCGAGGAGAGGGCGGGCTCGGTATTCGGCCCGAACCCAGGGTACTCCCCCCATATTCCAGGCTGTGGAAGAACAAGCCGAGAGTGATTGGGGGGATGCTGAAACTGTCAAGGAATGTTAGGTGAGTGAATAAATATATGCTTCCTTTCATGCTGATAAGGTAGGCATGGCAATCGTTTGATGACAAGTTGATTGGATTGATTATTTGAACGAGCTTCTCCCGAACTTTCTGTATGAAACATCATGTGTAGATTCCGCCATCGCGTCTGTTATAGACGATATCGACAGCGCATTCATTTTAAAAGAGGAACAGAGAACCGCGATCAAGGCATTTGTCAACTGGAAACATGAATGAAAAACATATGTCACTTACTCCGTTGCTCTGATTGGTTGTAGGTCTATCCAATTGAGTGCAGAGACATTTTCTTTCCTAGTTCGGTTGAAACACGCCCCATAATCAAAGTTCAATGGACCAGTATCAGACTCACATTCTGACTAGAATCTGAGTATGATGACGTCAGGCTACCATAGACCAGATTTTCCAATGAAAAAGGGAACCAATCGCAGAATGGGGAGGGAGCAGCAAGACGATGATGACACCGAAGCAGTTTGTTTATATCTATGGATCCAACATGGCATCAGACTCGACGTTACCTTCTACCCTCATGTTTATCTTGCACAAACAGTAATATTCACGCCATTGTGTACAAATAAATCTTTGACCCATCGTATTTTTCCTCGTCGAATTTCTGTCACTCTACATACGTCATCTGGTATAATTGAAACGATTGGCTATGAGCTACGTACAGGCGCATTTGATAGACATTCATAGCGCCCAATAAACGGCTCTGGGCATTCGTGAACCACGCCTCAAATACGAGAAAATTAACACGTGGTTCCCAGACCAAGGCTCAAAAGAGACTTGGTCTGACATTAGCCAGGCTAATTTGAATCTGTTTTCCACACAATGGGGTAAAAATTACAGACGGCCTGGCAGCAATAGCTCAAAAGCAGATGTGAGAAGAAGCTTCTTATCATTCATAATATTATTTTTCTTGTTTAACGCACTCTCTTTAAATATATTTTATATGCTTTTTTATGCAGTCCCTAATTTTTTCTCTCTAGCTACAGTTCCATATCAACAAATAATACAGAATTTTAATTTTATTCTCACCAATTATTAATTTACAATATCAACAATGATCTAGACTAGATAAATAAAATGCAACCACAGCAATAAGTCAGGGGAATGCTTTTATTTCTTCCTTTGGTTTGAATTTTAAACATTTTGCAGTTCTTTTTTAAAATGTATACATTTTAATACAATTATAAAATGATATCATGATTTGAGACCCTCTTTTCTGTAATTAAAGACCAATTTTATGGGTTGTGGTGTCTCAGACAATGGCCAATATCAGTTAAAAAAACATCGTTTCCCTTAGGGCTTAAATGAACCTCATCACTTAAAAATAGTTCAGGCTTTTCAAACAGTATGTGTGGATGATGTACAATGCTCCCATTAACACACAAAACAAACTTAGCCATCACATTGTTCACAAACTTTCGCACTTTGTCCACCTTTCCCGGGGGGGCATGCCTCCAGTGGCGCCTTTGGTTTATTGAAGACAGCAGAATTTTCATCTGGGGAAACTGTCTGTTGAGGTCACGTAGGTCCCTCTTCATTGCTTTGAGAAGCAGCACACTTTTCACACGTCCTAGGTCGTTGCCTCCACAGTGAATCACTAGCACATTCGGAGCAGTCCTTCTTTTAAGGCACTGTTGGAAGAAGGGAAGGAGGTCTCCCCAACACATGCCTCCCCTGCCAAACCACTGGACCTGGGAAGCCACTCCAAGATTGGTGCCTATGGTCTCTCTTGCTCGCTTTTCGCCACGTCTAATGTAACTGTCACCAATAATCCAAACTCTGTGCACACCTGATAAAAGGATTACAATACAAATGATTAACTATGCAGCACACAATTGGGAAGTCACACAATTGCTCTAGAATTTGTTGTAAAATATAATTAGCTGCGTCACAATAAACTTTATACATTTAAGGCCTTTCTTTAACATGGAAAGGCACAACTCACAATCTTAAAATCTAGGGCTGGACCATGATTTAAACATCTACAATTTTCAAACGAACATACAATAACACTTAAACATTTGTGTATTTTGAAATGAGATTGCCACTACATGCATTATTGTAAATGTTAAAATCTATTTGAATAAAACATTTTAAAATAGTTCAATAGGTTGAGCAGAAACATACCTTTCTTTTGAGTAGTGGATTCTCTGATGAAGTGTTCTTGTTGAACAACATGAACTGTTGACTTGACTTTTCTAAAAAAAACAAAACAAAAAAAAAACAAGGAAAGTAAAAAAATAGTAATCGTAAACATGTTTAACAGTTGCAACATCTGTAGAATAACTGGTAAAACATTGTTTTTTATGTTTGTTAAATTGACCATTATGATTTTAAATATACGCAATATCATCATTGTTGGTACTACAAGTCTAAAATAAGGATTATTCTAAATTTCTAAATTACTCTTCTAGACATTTTAACTATCCGCAAAAAGGAGTATCAAAAATATAAATTATAAAGATACCAATTACTAATGAAACCAATTTGAAATTCTGAATTGTAACAGCGTAATTATTTATTTTCTTTATAAATAGATCAATCAAAATGCTGAACTTACCTCATGTTGTAGAATATGTTCTCCTCCTTCAAAAACGCAAGGTTCAAACAGAGACAAACACTTCCAAAAGACACGAAAGAGTGAATGTTCTGTGATTATATCCCACAACCCCAACCATCTCTGGACAGTGATTGGGTCTCCAGATAACTGTTGCTATAGAAATGCTAATTTCTCTGGGATTGGAAACAAACTGGCGCCTCCAAATATGTACAAGTGGGTGATTGTTGCTTAGCTTACCCTGGAAAATAATGCTGTTGCAAAAACACTTAATTATGACTTAGTACACTGCAAAAAAAAAAAAAGTTTAAGACTTACTTATAATACACATTTTTGAAAGTCACATGAAATAGACCATATTATTTATTTCAGATTAGTTTTAATAAAATATATTTAGTTAAAATGTCCCAAAGAAATAACAAACACCATATGACACCAAGTGTATCAGTGAATATTTACACACACATTCAATATATATATAGATTTATATAGATTTGTTTCTGGGGTAGAAAATAAAACAACAATATGGTAATCTCTACAAGATCTGTTTTAAAGTGAAAATAAATAAACTCATATGGGGTTATATCATGTATTGGTGTAAACAGTGAACTATATTAAGTATGCAGAACTCCAAATAAACAATACATGGACCAGTACTTTCTTAATATCATTAATCTTGCAGCACAACTTCAATTTAAATGCATCATCACTTTGGATTACATTTTCAGTAAGGTTCTATTCATTTAGATTATGTAATGCATACAGTTATCTGAACTAACCAATAACATCATACACACATTAATGCACAGTGTATTATTTTAGATAACTTATTCATATGAGCTCATAAAATTACAACCGTTTATTTATAGTTTATGGTAAATTAACAAATGAAACCTCTTTGTAAAATGGATAGCACTATTTCTAAATTTCCATTAATTAACCTTATGATCAAAGATAAAACACAGTAAATAATATATATGCCTAGTTTAATATAGTTCTTCTTAGTTAATTACTAATTTGTTGGTTAGTTTCATAGTAAATTAAGTTTATCCAGCTGTTTATCATAACAGAATAAACACTGAAAAGGGTGATCATGAACCAGACGTGAATCCATGAATAGCTGCAATTCACAAGTGTGAATTGAGTGGTTTTAGTTACAAAAAACAGCAATATCATTTCATTTACATACTGCTTAAACCTTTTTCTTTTGGAATGTGTGGTTAACGATTTCCTATACATTTGCCTTTACATATGATAATCACAGGTGATTACAGCTGTGACCTGACAGACTGTTTTTATCTAGTGGAGACCGGGTGTTAATAGGAGACATTAAATGCTTCGATTCCCCAAGCAGATATACCAGAAGTAAAACAATCAGAGGCATAATTAACCCCTTGATTGTCAAGGATCACTGGTGGCCCCAGATTATTTTATTTATTACTCTTTAAAACATCACACTCCTACTTGATCTGCACAAACTGAGCTTCATTAGGAAGGTTTAAGACCCCAGCTTTGATATTTGACCACTGTTTATAATTAAACTGGTTTGAAGTTAGATAAGTTTCTTAATTTATTCCAGAAGTGCAAAATAATTAATCTGTAATGTTCGTTATCTTGAATAGAAATCATCACTCATACAGCAGCCATTCATCTCATCTCCAGTTTATTTGTGTTTATATAGGCCTACATACAATATCCACGATCTCCCAGGGCTATTAGGCCAATGATGCGCACATTTGGAGAAATAATTGATATGATATCGTCATACAGAATAATATTTCTATTTATTTCCCACTGAATTATGCAATCTGAAGAGCTCAAACAGCTAACAGAGCCAGCGATGACTCTGCTCTTCCAGATTTGCGTCAGCAAACGTGATGACATCAGTTCGATATGATTCGTTTGTAAAGCTGTCAATCATCTCATGGTGAACCAACGTGACCATAAGGCTGTCCTTCTGGATGACGCAGTGCTGTGTACACTGTGGACAAACAAAACTAAACACATCTCTTCATCTGATACAAGAAGCTAATAAATGCAGGATTCAAGTTATTCTGTTTTGTGTGTGTTTGATTTCCGTTCGATTTTGGTTATTGTATAGGAACAAAGAATGTTTACAGTATGCATGTGAGTAAAAATAGCCCATTGCTTCATAAAAAAATGCAAAATAGCCTATAACATATTTAAATAATCTTTTTTGACTTGAAACCATTTTAAATTGCGACCGAAATATGATACAAATACTCAATTGTGTTTTAAAGTGAGCTTTAAGTGAGAGTGTAATATTAATAAATGATATTGTGTCATGTAGCTTGAGGCTGCCTGTTGAGCTAATGCACCTTCTACATGAGCTTCCTATTTCATAAAATCATGTTATTTATTTTTTTTAATTCAAGAACAGTTTTTTTTTGTTGTTGTTGTTGTTGGTTTTCTAACAAGACTTAAGATAATAGATGTATTGCTCTTGCATAGTGGAATGACAGAGATTTAGATGACCAAGCAAAAAATACAGGGATACAGGCATTAATGACTGAATTCAAACAAAAGAATAAGAATAAAAGAAAAATGAAGATTAAAGGGTTAGTTCACCCAAAAATGAAAATTCTGTCAGTATTTACTCTCCCTCATGTTGTTCCAACCCCATTAGACTTTCGTTCAACTTCGGAACACAAATTAAGATATTTTTGATGAAATCTGAGAGATTTTTTTTACGTAGTGTAATAGCGTAGCGCGTCTGTGTTTCACGTCACCACGTATCACACATGACCACAGTCGCCCAATAGCCCGCTACGTTATATTACACTATGTAAAAAAAAACCTCGAGGTCCAGAGAGAAGGAAATGAAAAGAGGAATAAAGTCGTTATTTTTGTTTGTTTTTGCGCACAGAAAGTATTCTTGTCGCTTTACAAACTTAAGATTGAGCCACTGGAGTCACTTGTACTATATTAACAATGTCTATAATACATTTTCTGGGCCAGCAAGTTGAGGTGTCCATAAGCCTGCAGGAGGAGTGATCCAGCACTCAGATTTAATCAGAAATATCTTCATTTGTGTTCCGAAGATGAACGAAAGTCTAATGGGGTTGGAACAACATGAGGGTGAGTAATTACTGACAGAATTTTCATTTTTGGGTGAACTAACCCTTTAAGTCTCTTGAAAAGGTGCTAAATGTTCGTCGATTTACATGAATGGGCCATTTCTCCTCACCAGACCAACCAGACATGTTGAGTCAATGACTCTAAATGACAATGAGAGTCAATGACTCTACATGAGTGTTTACAGGGGAATAAGATATTTGGTCTTACAATAGGCTTCATAAAATGCATTTAGAGATCATCCTCAGATTTGATATTCTGAAGCTCAGAATATTTTATACATTTAATAAATATATTCTTAATATTTGATGTTTTTATGTTTGAGCTTATATATCTCAATATTCATAACAGTCTGATAAATTTTTAGTCTTGAACTGTAAACACTCAAGTGATGGCTTTCTAAATATATGTTGGTTATGTGCCTATTCAGAATGATTTCTGAGCAGAAACTTTGATATTTTTGGTATGTCATAAATGCATCACTCACCAAAATTGGGGGTGACTATATAATTGTTTTAAATAAGCTATTCATCTAAGCTGTCTATACAAAACATTGTAAATAACCAGTTCAGTTGTAACAAGTAGGCTTTATCATCTGTATAATTTATTTAATGAATCTGTTTGAGATCAAATTAATGCTAGATGTTTTGATATAAATTAAATATCAAACATATAATGTTAGTACATGGCATGACTGTGTTTAATTTCACTCAGTTATTTTGATTTATTTCCAGATTCAATCATAGGCTTGTTCTTACATAGTAGAGCTTGCGCAGTTTTCAAAAATGGTGCTTTAAATCTCTTGACAAACTAAAAGACTTAAATTACATTTGTATGTATTCTAAATAAAAGACACAGGTTGTACTGAATGTCAGCTTGCTTATTTTTGTAAAGATAATGATTTATTGAGTCCACATGCCATGTAAACTTGAAACTATGCTTCAAATCACAGATCGAGAGCTGTCGTTCAAACCACAACTCTGCGATGCTGTTTACAAATGTTGGTTGGAACTAATACTTCAACGTTTGGTAAAAAATAAATAAAAAAATAAAGTAGATTCATTTTATCATTTCATTTTCATTTAAGTAGCTTTTATAAATGTGCAAAGAAAAAAAAAACATTACTGGTGTGAATCTTGAGACAAAACAATGGCATATTTTAAGATTCAAATTTGAGGTTGGTGTCTCTAAAACTATGCCCCCAGTTTCACAGACAACGCTTTCTCAGACGCATGTTTGAGCTGTTTTAACTGAAAACATATTTAAATTATGTATTATCAATTATTATCAATTGTATTACAGTTTTTATATTTGAGCTTGTATACCTTTAAAATATGTGTCTCATTTATTCCCCACCTGGTAAAATGGGGGCTGTCTTAGAACATTTTAAAGAATTATAATGTATAAAGTGGTATAAATAATTGTGGTGTGACTTGACTGTATATAAATTACAGAGCTGATTGAAACATATCCCAATTGCTCTGATCAGATGGTTCCTCACTGCTGTTTTCCAGTCCTTGGGTGGACTGCTACCCTACCCCCCAAATACCCCCGCAGGCAATTTGCATTTCTATGGAGAAGAGCTTCAAAGGACAGCATGTCATAGACACATAGGCCAGACTGTGAAAGTTTTACCTTAGGCCCCGTCCACACTACTGCATTTTCGTTTAAAAACGAAGACTTTTTGCTACGTTTGCACCTCCCGTCCACACTAAAACGGCAAAAACGGAGACCCAAAACGGAGAAGTTTAGAAACGCTGCCGACCCGTTTTTCGTTTTGAATCTCCGGAGGGCGTTTTAGAGTGGACGGGTCAAAACGGAGGACTTTAGAAACGATGACGCAGAGGCTCACGCTCGGCTCTATGATTGGGTGTCACCAGTCATGGAGTATACACAGGTAATATTCAGTACCAGTAAACTTCACCCGCTGGAACAGTTTCTTACAGTAAGAAACTGGCGCGTCTCAGGCGCGGTAAACGCGTGCATGCTAGAAATATAACCGACACCTATTTTTCTTGCGACACGCAAGCGTGTTGGAAGCGTTTTCTGGCAAAATGGAATAGGAAAAGATGTTTATATGTCATTTTGACACAAATACATATTAATAAATGATATTTTGATGTTTGAAAACATTTTTTACAGTCTATGCTTGAAAGTCTCTAGGTTTACACCGGCACGCACATGCCCAGTGTTGGTGAATGGTCACGTGATCCGCGTTTGCAGTCGTTTTAATGTGGACTGAGATCAATTCTAATACGCAGCTAATACGCAGTGTTGTTTTTTTTTTGTGATTCAACACAAGGTACTCTTAAGTAAGTGGTATGAGCTTTCTTTTCAGATGTGCTATACAAGTTAAGTTAAACCAACATAAATATGAATGCCCATGGTAAATGCTACGTCCTATATAACCATTTGATTTACATTAAATGAGAATATTTTTATATTTATTTACATTGTGTGAAATTACTTTTTTTCTTTATTAACTTTATCATTTCTATCTGCCACTGGTATAGGTTTGTGCTCTGTGCTCTATACGTACAGAAAAAAAGTGAGTAATTATAATGTATGTAATAGTAATTGAGGAAAAGGAATTTTTCCTGATCCAACTGATGTTTACAATTTGAACTGAATTTAAAAACAATGGACTATACACTTATTTTGAACTGGCTGTTTGATTTCATTCACAGATAAATTTGCATAACAGAACCAATAGTAATGATGGGTAATTGTGGCTAATCTGTGGGCGTCGGCCCAATCACTGCTCAGATAGCAGCATGTGTATCATCTATTCTATGTTCCTAACTCACACTTCAGTTTTGCCATTTGGAAGACAGCTCCTATACGCGATTGTTTCCTACATTGGAGAGTTATCTTTCTGTTATAGTTTAAAGACTGTATCTACCTCCAAGAACCTCATAAAAAGCGCACTGAGACATTTCTCATCTCAGTTTTTTCTTTCCAAATTAAGAGGTAAGTTGAACATTATATATTTTATGATAATTTGTAAATGCTAATTTTATAAAATATTGATATCCTCTTACAATGTAAATATGCATGTATATTACCGGTAATATTATTGATAATCAGATTGTTGGTAATTTTTTTTTTTTTATTTTATTTTTTTACTACATTTTAAATTGTTACCCACGGTGTCATCTTTTCAATCATTTATTTTCTATGAAATTCTAAAGAGGTATTATTTATTTATTTATTTATTTTGCATATGAAGTAATCCTACATAAAATAATTTTAAATATTTCACAGGAAAATGAGACCCAGAAGAGTTTTTCCTGAAAAAGAAGCTTTGTACTTCATTGCTTCTGGCAAAGATAAAGACACATTTGAGAAACAATTCATGAGTGAAGAGAAAGGTAAGTTACTACATACAATTCTCCCATCAATACTGTATGACTTTGCAAAACTTAAATAAAAGCTAAGTGTGGTCACTAATTAAAGGAATAGTTCACTTAAAAATGAAAATTCTGTCATCATATACTCACTCTCATGTTGTTTCAAACCTGTATGAATTTCTTTCTTCTGCTGAACAGAAAGGAAGATATTTAGAAGAATGTCAGTAACCAGACAGTTTCTGGTCTCATTGACTTCCATAGTATAATTTTTTTCCTACTATGGAAGTCAATGGGATCAGAAACTGTCTGGTTACTGACATTCTTCTAAATATCTTCCTTTCTGTTCAGCAGAAGAAAGAAATTCATACAGGTTTGAAACAACATGAGAGTGAGTATATATGACAGAATTTTCATTTTTAAGTGAACTATTCCTTTAATGTCAAAGGGTTGGGTTTAAAATATGAACCTAGAGAAAGCAGGCTGTTAAAACAAAACACGCAAGAGGGGAAAAAACATGATTGCTTTGACCAGTTAAAGGTGGATTTACATCTGTTTTCCTGCCAGTATTTATGTTATAAGCTGCTGATGTCTCTAAATTAAACACTATTATGTAAATGTGTGAGTGCTCTTGATATTATTTGTAAGTAACTGCCAGTTAGAATGTGAGGGGCCTGTGTAATAATGGAAATGATGAATATTTAGTGTCTGATTTTTTCAGACAGAAAATCTGATTTTTTTTTTTTTATTATTATTATTTTTTTTACACTTTTATAAAGATGTAGATACAGTTGTTTTCGAAGTAACAATACCATTGAAAATAATTTAGACAACCTGAATAACTTCATGAATCTTTTATCATACTATTAATTTACTTGTATTTATACTATTTATTAGGTTTTGGAGTAATTGCCACAAAACACATTGAGCCAGGTGAATTCCTGTTGGAGTATGTTGGAAGACACATCACTGGATCTGAAGGAGAGAACCTGTTCAAAGACTACTCAGCTGAAAATGCAGCATTTTTGTATTTCTACTCCTTTCAGGAACAATCTTACTGGTAAGATTAAATTAATGAATGTTCCAATGAAATATAATACCATTATGACAATTCAAAAGTGTTTTTAAAATATTTCACCACACAGTGTTGATGGCAGTCAAGATACAGAAAGACTAGGACGATTCATAAATGATGACCACATCAAGCCAAACAGCAAAATTAAAATAGTAAGTCTGTCTTTAATGTATTCTTATTCTTTGTTTCAATTACACCTTTTATACAGCCTCATCTTGTAGCATTATTTGACATTATTAAAAACTAGGCGACTTTTCAAATGATGTTTTTGTTGTTTTCATTTGTGTGTTTGTGTGCTTTTGTAACCAATAGATAATGGATGAAAAGAAAAGACCACATCTGTGTGCATTTGCGTTAACAAAAATCAATGCAGGAGAAGAAATTTTATACGACTACGGAGATCCTAACTGCCCATGGAGACAGGTATTTAAACTTCTATTTCTATTTGTTGGTGTCTTATTTTCATTATTTTATCAAGTGGTGAGGAAAACTTGCTAACACTTTACAATAAGGTTAATTGGTTAACATTAGTACTAAATGACCAATACATTTGTTACAGTATTGGTTAATCTTTGTTAATATTAGTTAAAATCCAGCTGTTTCAATGTTTGTGCATGTTACTTCACAGTGTGTTATTAATTTTAACAAATACAACTTATGATTTTAATGATGTATCAGTACATTTTTAAATTAACAATAACCAAAGTTTAATAAATGCTGTTTAAGTGTACAATTTTTACTTTAAAAAAGCAAATTATTGAGGTAACACTTATATAGTTTTTATATGGTAACACAATAAGGTTTCATTTGTTAACATTAGTTAATGTATTAATTTGCATGAACTAAAAGCCATACATTTGGTAAAATATTTATTCATCTTTGTTAGTGTTAGTTAATGATACTCCGGCTGTTCATTGATTGTTCATGTACATTTACAACGTATTACCTAATTGATTTTAATAATGCATTACTAAATGTTGAAAATAACATTAACAAAGTTTAATAAATGCTGTATAAGCGCAGTTCATTATTGGTTTGTTAACTAATGCTAGCTAATGAAACCTTATTGTAAAGTGTTACAAGATTCTCTTATCCTCAACAATACTGCTGTACAATTTTTACCTTTAAAAAAGCTAATTATTTAGGTAACACTTACACAATGAGGTTTCATTTGTTAACATTAGTTAATGTCTTAATTCACATGATCTAAAAGCAACACATTTGGTACAATACTTATTCATCTTTGTTAATGTAAGTTAATTAAACTCCAGCTGTTCATTGCTTGTTCATGTACATTTACAACGCAATAACTAATGTTAATAAATACAACTTTTGATTTTAATAATGCATTACTAAATGTTGAAATTAACATTACATACTATTAAGAAATATTGTAAAAGTGGTGCTCATTATATGTTCATGTTAACTACATTAATGATTGCTTTTAATGTAATTTGTTTCAGAAAACCAGTATTTCCACATTCAGAGAGATCAAGGAAAATATGGTAAATATATATAGAGAGGTCTGTTCCTTCAGCTGAGTTTACTAATAACTATATACACTGTAAAACATTTCTTACATTTCAATATGCTTTTGCTTTTTTGCATTTTACAGGAATCACGATGGAAGAATTCATTTGAAAACTTTGATTTAAAGCCTGGTTTGATGAAAATGGATGACCTTGTTATCAACACAGAAATGAAGATTGCAAATGGATGCAATGCTGCTGAGATTTTCCCAGGAGTCTTCAACAACTGCAAAGTTGCAGTGAAACGAGTTGCCAAACATGTTTCCAAAACTGAATTGGAAATGGCTCATTTCCTGAGTTCAAAAAATTTACAAGCAGAGCACCTTCTGCAACACATTTCAGTGTTGGAAGACACTTACTTTGCCTATTTTGTGTCACCTCTTTGTGAATATAGTCTGATGGAGCTGATTGAAAACAAGGATTTTCCTGAAAGAAAAAGCCTGATAGAGAATCGAAGACTAGAGATCTGCCAGGAGTTACTGCAAGGACTTCAGGAACTGCATTCATATGGAATTTTGCACAGAGACCTGAAGCCTGAAAATATTTTGTTTGGTAAGAGCAGTCTGTGGATTAGCCATAGCTATAATTATCCTGTAATATCAGCAGAAATTTTCATTTAAAATGCATGAGCATATGATAATGTGGATATCATTTTAAGTGTTACATTTTTTGTGAGCATTTTTACTTTTCTACAGATATAAGCAATAAACTGTACATCGCAGACTTTGGAGCAAGCAGAAAACTTGATCTGGCACAAACCACACTGCTCTCTCAAATGGCTGGATCTTTTTCTTGGTCGAGTTATGAAGATGTTGGAGGCATGCAATACAAGTACAAGAAAGAATCAGATATCCAGGTAAGGGTTGAAAATATCATGTTAAAACTTGTTAATTTGTGGGAGGACGCCGGCACACAGAAGTGTTTTTTAATTACACTATATCAAAGTTACTTTAAGATTTAATGTAAAAATAATAATAAAAGGCAAATTATACATTATTTAAAAGGTTTAAGACTCAATCCTAAAAATGTTTTACCTCTGTTTTATTATAAATATCTCATGGTGACTGTAATTTAATTTCTTAATTTGTGTCAAAGGAAAAAATCTGCTATATGGTCATCATGAAAGCATTTGACTACACAATGTTTGGTCTCAATTTATTTTGATGGTCTCTTTAACACATTCTGTTGATTATAAGTAATGTTACAACTACATGTGAACTAATTCTCATTAGAGTACTACAGGAGTATAAGTAGACTAGAGACTAAAATGTAGGTTAGAGTAAAAATAAGTTGACATGTATTATATATTTAGTCAGTATAATGTCTATTGGGGTTTATCACAGTCAAATTTTAGCAGATATTAAGCAGATATAGTCTACTAATACTGTAATTACAGTTGGTTGACATGTAGCTGCACATTTATTTATAGTTAGTAGAATGTTCAAAAGGGACCATCAAAATAAAGTGTTCCCTTTCATAGTCACTACGAGTTACGACGTGACGACGAATAACGTCTCCGTTCCCTACTCAGGGAACCAGGGAACTTACTTAACTGAGACTTTTCCAGCATTCCTCTGGGTTTTTAGTTCAAAAGTGAACACATTTGGAAAAATATTGATGGATTCTCATTATTAATTCACATTTCAGAGTGGAGTTTTATTTATTTATTTATTTATATTTTTATCCTAAATTAATCAATGTAACCAATAAAGAGCAGCGGGTTTCAAACCCTTGGTCGCGTCCAATATTTAAAAAATGGGTTGTCTTGATGATTTAATGAAAATGGACTTACATAAAAATGAAATAAAATTAAATTAAAATAATAATATAAAATAATATTATATAGGCCTAAGGAAATATGCTAAATATATTTTGATTTAAAAAAAAATATTCAATAAATCAATAAAATAAAATACTGCAAAAATATGCAGCTGAGTTAGTTTCATTTTACTCCACAAATAAGGTGATAGAAAGTAAACAAAAAATAAATAAATGGTCATTTCAAAAGTTTGAAAACCACTGGTATAGAGCATTAAAAACTGGTATAGAGCATCCATTCATTAACAAAATAATTATGACCTTGTGCAGAAAGTCAAGAACGTTTACTAAAACAAATACAATTATGATGTTCCATGATTTTCCAATCACAGTGCTGGTTATAACTTAAGTATTGTATTGTACACAGTTACTCATTCCAAATTACATGACACAAATTGCAGTCAGTGATGAAATCTAGATTAATCTAGATTACAATCTAAATACAATTTATTAAATTTATTACAATAATTTACAATATTATTTACAAATAATTTACAATCCTGTAATCTAAATAATTTTAGGTAATGTAATTGGACTACTTTGTGAGTACTTTTGACCCTAACGATTCAATAGGATAATTGTGTACCATATTGATAAAAATACCATGAGAAAGAAAATATATATTTTTTTTTGCTATCAATTTTGTGAAGTGCATTAACTATTATAGCCATTAACTATTATAGCTTTTAGCCTTTATTACAGTATGTAAACTATCCTATCCTCTAAGCCTCATCAGATCACAAAGAGAATGTATTTTAAATACTTGAAAGGCCTTATAAGTTTTGATAACATGGTTTTGATCTAATAAATTGTCTTGGTTTGATGCTGAGAATTTTAACATTGAGCACATTTTTTTGTAAATTTGAACGACAAAAATCGGTGTTGCCTACACCGTTATCCTCTTTTTACAATTTGCACCCTGTTGACTTCAATGGGGCAAGTACTAAACCTGCTTTTAGCCTCTTAACATCCTTCATGTGTCATTACAAGTGCACCAGCCATGTGAGTGATTCCTTCAGAGTGAACACGGGTGAATCTGACTGCAGTAGATGTGAAAGGGTTTGTGCTGGAGCAATCTGTAAATTAATCTGGCCGTTAGAGTTATCATCTGCAGATTTTAAGTTAAACATGGTCAGGTCTGTGGCTTCATTGGGTTTCTGTACTTTAACAAGAACCAATTTCTGTTTTGTCATAAAATATCAATGAGAAAAATATTTTCTAAAAACTTTACAATACACTTAAGCCTATATATTATGTTTCTTAATGATTGTAATTATGATTTTATGACAACAAATTGCGAAGTGTCTTCTTTAACCCTTTCACGTATAGTGGTCACTACAGTGGACAGCTATTAATAAAGCATTTTCTTGAATTTGCATGGGTTTTTATGGCAAAGTTGCACATCAGCCTCATTGGACCCTGGTGCATCATCCTATAAATTGCAACCAAGGGCAAGCCGTTGTGTTTCGATTTTTCTCCCCTCCAAACCAAGATGGCCAAGGGTCAGTCAGACATGCCAAGTTGCTCCGGAATATCCACCCATTCCTTCTATCCTAGGAGACTCAAGCAATATCTAATGAGTCATATCACAGTAAAATTTTCCAAGTTTTGATTTTAGATTGAGAGAAAACTCTGATTAATCACATGTCCACTGTAGTGGACGTCATGCATCAACTGCTATATTTCAGCTACAATTCATAATTATAATGGGAATGTTAAAACTTAAAAACTTGATCTGCAGTGAATTTTTTACTGTAAATAAATGTATTTGTATTATTAGAATGTAATTTTCATTGACATCGAAAAAAGTAATCTGAATTTGTAATGCATGTTACTTGTAATGCGTTTCTTTACTCATAACATCAAAAAGTAATCTGAATACGTAATTCATGTTACTTGTAATGCGTTTATATATTCGTTACATCAAAAAGTAATCTGATTAGGCAATGCACATTACTTGTAGTTAATTACTTGTTAGATCAAAAAGTAATCTGATTAGGTAATGCATGTTACTTGTAACACATTACTTTACTTGTAACATCAAAAAGTAATCTGAATGTGTTATGCATGTTACTTGTAATGCATTACATCCAACACTGATCATTTCAGATGAGATTGAAAAAATGTAATGCTAGGTTTTCTCAGAGGAGGGCTATGATAGAAATGTGCATGTCCATCTTGAACATAATCAGAATTATCAGCTAATAAGGGTAAATCTCCATACTCTGGTGCACTGGAGGGAACATCTGAGTGGGTTCCACAGTTGTGCCTTGACAGTCTGTAGAAAATTCTGATGGAATCACGTCCTCATGTTCTGATATCAAAGATACGCGAAGTGCAACTTGTATGAAGTTGTACGAAGCCTTTCCAATATTTTTAATTTATATTTGTTGTATATATTTTATATTTTCAGTTTCACATGATTTGATATAATTGTTTTGATTAGTTTGTTAAATTCACATACTTTATCTGTTTGATTATTGTCTTATATTTAATACAGTATATCTTCGTTTTTAACCATAACCGCATGCTGTCCACTCAAGTGGACACCTGAAGATCTCTTTGAAAAATTTGTAAAAAATCTTGTTTTTCATGCCCTAAGAGGAATAAAAACACATAGGGAAAAAAAATACTGACTAAGGTTATCATAATTCATGCATGAAAGGGTTAAAATTAGACTACAACTATGCTTCTATTCCAAAAATGTCATGAACAATGAACTTCATGAACATCCCCTATTTAATTTGGGGATGACAATTCTTAGGTTTGGGTTCAAATGGATTAACAGGTTACATGTATGCAGTTACAATACTATTTTAGTATGTGATCAATATGATTTGTAATCAGTTCTGTCAAAAATGCATACATTTGTTCTATGTTCAATTGTTCTGAATGCTAATATTCGAGCAGCTTTCATTTGAGCACAGCAGCATTTTGTCATCATTTTAATCATCTTCATTCATTCTGCAGTTTAGTTGTGACCATTTCTGAAATTTTTGTAAATATTATTTTATTTTGTAGGTAGCAGGATGCTTGGTTCATTATATCCTGACGGATGGGCAACACCCCTATCAGACAACTACACCCTACTCCAAGGATCCAGTTGGGCTATCTCAAAATGTCAGAATGGGTAACTTCACTCTTCAATGTGAAGAAAGATGGACAAGACAAAAATATATTATTAGCAGAATGCTGTCTAATTCAATCGAAGAACGTCCCACCATTGAGGAATGCCTTCAGTCTTTCACATGTACGTTCCAAGACTTACACTTTTCTCTTCACCTCATTAATAAAACTTTGTAGATTTTACAAGAATGTAGAAAAAAAATCCTTAAATTATTGGATATCCTTAACAATTGTTGTGCATTTACAGGTTTCATACACCAGTCGGATTACACTGGAATCACAAACAACTACAGCAATGTGAATGAAAATGAAGTAAGTACTTTTCATTTTCATAAAAAAAAAAAAAAAGTTTAAGACCAAAAAGACAACAGTGATTCTAAAACACAGTATGTGTTTTAGAATCAGCAGGCTCTAGATAGAAAACAAACATGGACATGGATTTCACACACTGTTATTGTTTTACAGGACAGAACCCATACAGCAGATTTCTGTCCCCAAACGTCAGATGAGATGGACATCCTAGAGAGTACCGACAGTGATAAGCCAGAAAGTGTTTGCAGTGATGAGATGGATTCATCTTCTCACACTGAGGAGGACTTATATGAGTCTGAAATGGTAATTAAGGGTTTTATACTTTATAATATATAACATTGTTATTATTTACAAATACATTTCAGTTGTGTGGTTCTTTATTTCAGAACAACACTGAACAACAGGTTTCCTTTTCCCTGGAAATCTCAGAAGAAGAAGAAGACGACACAAAAAAAGCTAAAGGACATGTTGCAGAACGCATCCAAGGAAAACCACTTATGAAGAGTTGGATAGAAATAGATGAAAGTGCCCACGGCTGTAGCTCTCAACAAAATCAAATAAAAGTGAAAATGTCCTCAAACAGTGTACATCAACGCATCTATGACAAGAAGAATTACTGTCTTTACTGTGAGAAGCCTTATCCAAAAATTGCAAGACATCTACAGCAGAAACATTCTGAAAAAGTTGAAGTTGCAAAGGCACTTGCACACAACAGAGGCTCAAACATGCGTACTCTTCTATTAACCAAAGTAAGGAACATGGGAAACTACCACCATAACAGTTCAGTCCTATCCTCTGGGAAAGGACAGATCATACCAAAAAGACAAGCAACTCGTGAGTCAACAGCAATAGACTATCTGCCTTGCAAGTTTTGCTTTGCTATGTATGTCAAAACAGATCTCTGGAGACATCACAAACGTTGCAAATTACAAGACAAAGAAAATATGCCAGTGAAACGAAAAGTTCAGGCAAGTTGTTCTCTGTTGTTGCCAATGGACTCTGACGTTTCTAGTGGACTTAAAAATATTATTGAAGATATGACATATGATACCGTTACTCAAGTGGTGAAATCTGACCCGTTGATTCTGTCACTGGGTGAGAGAATGTTCCTCAAAAACGGAGAAGTTTCACGGCACCGGGCAGACATTAGAAATAAGATGAGAGAACTTGCCAGACTTCTTATAGTGACAAGAACTATTGATAAAGACATTGTTGCTTTGAAGGACTTGATCAACCCAGGAAAGTTCAACACAGTACTTGAGGGAGTAAAAAAGATGACTGGATTTGATTCCTCAACCAACCGATTCTCAGTCCCTTCAACAGCACTGAAACTGCGTCATTCCCTTGTGAAAGTGTCATATATTTTGCAGGGAGAGGCTTTACGTCAAGAGGATGATGCATTGAAGGGAAGAGCAGAGCAATTCAGTAAATTAATTGAACTAGAATGGACAATTCATGTTTCATCTAATGCACTGAAAACTTTGTACCAGAAAAAGTGGAACAGTCCCCAAATGCTGCCTTTAGCAGAAGACATAAAGAAGCTCCATGATCATCTAAAGTGTCTTGAGGAGGTCAACAAAAAAGCACACATTGAACACACATCACAAAGGTCATGGAGTGATCTCTCTCAGGTGACTCTAGCACAGCTAATATTATTCAATCGGCGTCGAGAAGGTGAGGTTTCAAGGATGGAAGTCAAAACATACCTGCAGAGAAACAAACAGATGATTCAGGATGAAATTATGGAGAGCCTTTCACCTTTTGAGAAGAAACTCTGTAAGAATCTCACCAGAGTAGAGGTACGGGGGAAACGAGGCCGCAAAGTACCAGTACTATTTCCCACAAATATAACAGAATCTGTGGAACTTCTAATTAAAACTAGAGAAGATGTTGGGATTTCCCCTAGCAATCCCTACATATTTGCTCGTCCTTTTTATGGATCACAGGAGAGCATCCGTGGTTGTGACTGCTTAAAGCGATTTGCAGAAAGCTGTGGGGCTAAAAACCCAGAAAACATTACATCTACAAAGTTGAGAAAACATGTAGCCACAGTTTCTCAGCTACTTAACCTGCAAACGCATGAACTAGACCAACTAGCAACTTTCATGGGTCACAACATTGAAGTCCATAGGGAGTTTTACAGACTGCCTGAAGAAACCTTACAAGTTGCAAAAGTG
Source organism: Squalius cephalus (assembly GCA_022829025.1). Lineage (NCBI taxonomy): Eukaryota > Metazoa > Chordata > Actinopteri > Cypriniformes > Leuciscidae > Squalius > Squalius cephalus. Next base: position 2,124,127 of record CM040794.1, on the reverse strand, counting down.
AGCAGAATTCTGTTTGCCCTGCAAAGTGGAATAGGCAAATTTAAAGGAAAATCTCTGGAGGACATAACGCCAAACATCAACTGTAAGTAAATTACTTATGTGTATATGTCTTTTGTTTAAACAATTCATAGTGTCCACACTTTGTAAAAATCTACTTTTAGTTTTAAAGAATGTGAATGCTCATTTTGTTACAGTTGAAGGGGGCTCCAGCAACTCAGACACAGAGGATGCTGAATCTGAAAAAAGGATGACAGAGGATGATCATTCGGAAAAAAGGGCTGCCACCTCAATAACGACCGCAGCCTCAAGAGAGGCAGTTCCATTCTTTAGGATTTCACCACTGCCTTTAAATAAAAAGGGTTTGTTATTCCACTTTGCATAAAAAAATTGTATCTACATGAAACATCTTGACATGTATTTTAAGAATTGTCTGTGCTCTTCAGCTTGTAAAATCTACATTATTCAAATTTTGGTTATTCTTTAATTCAATTAATTTGATTTACTTACTTAATTTCTTAATTTATTTTAACAGGAAAGTCCAGAAAGACCTGGTCAGAGAAGGAGAGTAAAATTATTGAACATCATTTCAAGAATTTCCTAAAGGAAATGAAAGTCCCTGGAAAAGTGGATTGTGAAAGATTCTTAAATGAAAACAAGATTTTAATTGGTAATGAAAGAGAATGGAAAGCAGTAAAATACTTTGTGCACAACCGAATAATCACTATCAAGAGAAATTTGTGTCTACAGTATTGAACCTATAGCAATACTGGGACCTTGCATATGGAGTATTGATGTTTTATGTCACAATACTGGGAGCTTGCGTATGGAGTATCGATGTTTTATGTCACAATACTGGGAGCTTGCGTATGGAGTATCGGTGTTTTATGTCACATACTGGGAGCTTGCGTATGGAGTATCAATGTTTTATGTCACAATACTGGGAGCTTGCGTATGGAGTATCAATGTGTCATAACATTGGTAGTTCATGTAAATGGAGCGTCAGTGTGTCATAACATTGGTAGTTCATGTAAATGGAGCGTCAGTGTGTCATAACATTGGTAGTTCATGTAAATGGAGCGTCAGTGTGTCATAACATTGGTAGTTCATGTAAATGGAGCGTCAGTGTGTCATAACATTGAAATGATTGACTATGTCCAAACTATTTGAGTGATCGATCATTTTCTGTCTTTTTTTAAGTTGTTTTAAAAAATCACTATTTTACACGTGCTTTTCGTTAATATATTTCATGGTATTTGTAACTTTTAATATAATTTATTTGGTGTTACCCTTTTATTTATTTAATTATTTATTTTATATAAAGCAAAGCAACTTGTTTCAGAAGCAATATATCGTTGATGTTGTGGTATACATTTAGGCACTCATCACTGAGGGTGGAAAGTCTGCACTACCGCAGGGGGGGCTCTTTTAGTGAGCTTATGAGATTTTCTATGTGATAAACTGAATGGTTTATTATGTGAAAAACCATTTCCGTTGTCAGGAGTGCAGCAAGAGCAAGTAAGAAACCTTCAGTTTAGGAGTGTGTGGACCTTAAATAAACTTTAACTTGATTTCATTCAACATGCTGTAGGTATGCATTTTTTCACTATTTATTCTAATTGCAAGAACTGGTTTATGAGTGTTATTGTGAATAATATTACTACGTCATTACATATTCTGTAAGTCAAAACTCAAACTGAACCAACTGAACATTTGAAATGTGAAAATCAACATAAAACTTTGAGTTTTGACCTCCGGTAGAGGTGGGCATATATTAATTGTTTTAATCTAGATTAATATTGAAATTAATCTAGATTAATCTAGATTAAAATGGTTCATTTAAATTATGCCGAAGACATTCAGAATATGTGTGCTACACAAAACTGGACTATAAAAGTAAGTCTTTGAGAACGGGTTTCTCAAGCCATGTGGCGCATTATACCAGGGGGTCATCTTCTGTTTCCAAAATGCATCATAAACTGCTTGAGAAAGCTGTTCTACTCATAGACTGTAAAAGGTTACTACTGTACTGTTACCGTCCGTAGGCAACATTAGGTAGGCCTATGTTATTATCAACTACTATAGGCTATCAATTTGGGATGGGCGATATGGCCTAAAATCCATATTGTGATATACATTGCAGCCTCTTGTGATAACGATATATATTATTAAAAAAAAAACATTTCAGAAAAGGTTACACAGACCCTGCTAAACAACTGCTAAATGTTTTTTTTGTTTTTTTTAGGGTGCATGTTGTTTTGAGAGCATATATTGTGCAAAACTGTAAGTATACAACATAATTTTGCAGATAAATAAAATTTAAGTACACTAGCTGCAGAGACTTCAGTAGGTCTAATGTTTATTATGGCCTGGAGCTTATGAAACCCCAAATTTAAAATTAGAATATTGTCTAACTGATGTCTTTTCAGTTAAAAAGAAACACAACAATGCTTCTTAAAATCAGGCGCAGACAGAGATTATGTGCTACACCACTAAGATATATTGGGAATAATATGCGCGCGCTGGTATTCAGTGATATGTTTCATTTTGAATTTGAGGTGGTAGAACGGATTAGTCGTGTGTTAATTTACCGAACTGTTACCCCAGACACTCTGTCTATATAGTTTGCTGCTGCTCGTCGGGCGGCTTAAATCCGAACCAAGTCCAAATAATGGATGTTACACGATCTTTTTCACCAGCTTTCACTTTCAGCTGTGTTTACTTAAAGCCCATGTTGCAGGTTAACCACCACTGTCGATTAATGGGTACATAAATCACTCAAGATATGTATATCATTTTTCAAATGTCTCAAAAATAGCCTCAGCCTGTTTTAGAACTATACAGAATGAGTGGAGAGTTGGTGAAGTGTCCTGGCGAGTTGCTATCATTTAACAATGCAGCAATGAGCACTGGAGCTAGTCTACGAGCAGCAGTGCACAATAACGACACTTTTTTTTATCTTTTTTTTTTATGAATAGCACAATAGAGTGAAAAAGCAACGTTTTCTTTATATCTAGTGGCAGTGATCATGACGTTAGTTCAGATAAGTACCGCTAACCTTTGTTATAGTGTCGTAGTACTGGTAAACTTTGTCTTTGTCATCTAGAAATAGAAGGCATCATGCTAGCTATATGGGCGTTTCTAAGCGTTTGTCTCTTCCTCCGGTGCAAATGTTGTTGCAAACGTAACGTTAGCTATATATATATAAATATATATATATATATATATATATATATATATACAGTATATACAGTATATATATATATATATATATATATATATATATATATATATATATACTTTTTTTTTTTTACTTTGATAAATTATTTATTTTTTTCATTCTTTTTTCATCTTCATTCTTGCTAATAATTTTTATTTTTTATTGTATATGTTTATCTTTGCATATTGGTCTCTATGTGTGTATGCAATGGCAAGTTAATTGTTAGGGACTGCATATACATAAAAGATATATAATGTAACTTATAGTTATAGTTACAAAATAAAGACACTATTCACACACACACACAGATCCATTGCAGGCAGAAGTCCACTGTTGGTCAGTGTAGAGCGATAGTCCCCTATGTTAGTAATATAGACATGTATGTGTGTATGTGTGTATGCAATGGCAAGTTAATTGTTAGGGACTGCATATATATAAAAGATATATAATGTAACTTATAGTTATAGTTACAAAATAAAGACACTGTTCACACACACACACACAGATCCATTGCAGGCAGAAGTCCACTGTTGGTCAGTGTAGAGCGATAGTCCCCTATGTTAGTAATATAGACATGTATGTGTGTATGTGTGTATGCAATGGCAAGTTAATTGTAAGGGACTGCATATAGATAAAAGATATATAATATAACTTATAGTTATAGTTACAAAATAAAGACACTGTTCACACACACACACACAGATCCATTGCAGGCAGAAGTCCACTGTTGGTCAGTGTAGAGCGATAGTCCCCTATGTTAGTAATATAGACATGTATGTGTGTATGTGTGTATGCAATGGCAAGTTAATTGTTAGGGACTGCATATATAAAAAAGATATATAATATAACTTATAGTTATAGTTACAAAATAAAGACACTGTTCACACACACACACACAGATCCATTGCAGGCAGAAGTCCACTGTTGGTCAGTGTAGAGCGATAGTCCCCTATGTTAGTAATATAGACATGTATGTGTGTATGTGTGTATGCAATGGCAAGTTAATTGTTAGGGACTGCATATATATAAAAGATATATAATGTAACTTATAGTTATAGTTACAAAATAAAGACACTATTCACACACACACACATATCCATTGCAGGCAGAAGTCCACTGTTGGTCAGTGTAGAGCGATAGTCCCCTATGTTAGTAATATAGACATGTATGTGTGTATGTGTGTATGCAATGGCAAGTTAATTGTAAGGGACTGCATATATATAAAAGATATATAATGTAACTTATAGTTATAGTTACAAAATAAAGACACTATTCACACACACACACAGATCCATTGCAGGCAGAAGTCCACTGTTGGTCAGTGTAGAGCGATAGTCCCCTATGTTAGTAATATAGACATGTATGTGTGTATGTGTGTATGCAATGGCAAGTTAATTGTAAGGGACTGCATATAGATAAAAGATATATAATATAACTTATAGTTATAGTTACAAAATAAAGACACTGTTCACACACACACACACACAGATCCATTGCAGGCAGAAGTCCACTGTTGGTCAGTGTAGAGCGATAGTCCCCTATGTTAGTAATATAGACATGTATGTGTGTATGTGTGTATGCAATGGCAAGTTAATTGTAAGGGACTGCATATAGATAAAAGATATATAATATAACTTATAGTTATAGTTACAAAATAAAGACACTGTTCACACACACACACACAGATCCAATGCAGGCAGAAGTCCACTGTTGGTCAGTGTAGAGCGATAGTCCCCTATGTTAGTAATATAGACATGTATGTGTGTATGTGTGTATGCAATGGCAAGTTGATTGTTAGGGACTGCATATATATAAAAGATATATAATGTAACTTATAGTTATAGTTACAAAATAAAGACACTGTTCACACACACACACACACAGATCCATTGCAGGCAGAAGTCCACTGTTGGTCAGTGTAGAGCGATAGTCCCCTATGTTAGTAATATAGACATGTATGTGTGTATGTGTGTATGCAATGGCAAGTTAATTGTTAGGGACTGCATATAGATAAAAGATATATAATGTAACTTATAGTTATAGTTACAAAATAAAGACACTGTTCACACACACACACAGATCCAATGCAGGCAGAAGTCCACTGTTGGTCAGTGTAGAGCGATAGTCCCCTATGTTAGTAATATAGACATGTATGTGTGTATGCAATGGCAAGTTAATTGTTAGGGACTGCATATATATAAAAGATATATAATGTAACTTATAGTTATAGTTACAAAATAAAGACACTATTCACACACACACACACAGATCCATTGCAGGCAGAAGTCCACTGTTGGTCAGTGTAGAGCGATAGTCCCCTATGTTAGTAATATAGACATGTATGTGTGTATGTGTGTATGCAATGGCAAGTTAATTGTTAGGGACTGCATATATATAAAAGATATATAATGTAACTTATAGTTATAGTTACAAAATAAAGACACTGTTCACACACACACACACAGATCCAATGCAGGCAGAAGTCCACTGTTGGTCAGTGTAGAGCGATAGTCCCCTATGTTAGTAATATAGACATGTATGTGTGTATGTGTGTATGCAATGGCAAGTTAATTGTTAGGGACTGCATATATATAAAAGATATATAATGTAACTTATAGTTATAGTTACAAAATAAAGACACTGTTCACACACACACACACACAGATCCAATGCAGGCAGAAGTCCACTGTTGGTCAGTGTAGAGCGATAGTCCCCTATGCTAGTAATATAGACATGTATGTGTGTATGTGTGTATGCAATGGCAAGTTAATTGTTAGGGACTGCATATAGATAAAAGATATATAATGTAACTTATAGTTATAGTTACAAAATAAAGACACTGTTCACACACACACACACATATCCATTGCAGGCAGAAGTCCACTGTTGGTCAGTGTAGAGCGATAGTCCCCTATGTTAGTAATATAGACATGTATGTGTGTATGTGTGTATGCAATGGCAAGTTAATTGTTAGGGACTGCACAACCAATTCAAAGTGTCTAGGAAGAGAGAGTGTTAAAAAAGAAAAAAAAATTATGAATGATAAGAAGCATCTTCTCGCCTCTGCTTTTAAAACATTTGCCGCCGGGCAGTCTGTATTATTTACCCTGTTGTAGATTTAAATGGTCAAACCTCAAGCAATAAAATTTTTGATATATATATACACATACATATACATACATACATACATATATACATATACATATATATATATATTATATATATATATATATATATATATATATATATATATATATAAAAATATATATATATATATATATACATACAAGTTACAAAATGGAGACAGACTTCACTGCCAGTTAACTTCACTGTTCACACAAACACACACACACACAGTTCAATTGCAGGCTAGAGTCCCCTGTTGTATAGGTAGAGATCGGTCAGAGTTTCAGGTCCCCACTTGGCATGTTTTTTAAAAAATTTAAAAATGCATATTTAAAGTTATATTATGAAAAAAGACCTTAAAAGAAAATTTTGTATGTAATTTTTGTTTCTTCAAAATGTCTAGAAACCATAGTCCCCTCTTGGCCAGTGTAGAGCGATAGTCCCCTGTTAGTAATATAGACATGTATGTGTGTGTGTGTGTGTGTGTGTGTGTGTAAAATTAGGTAGAAAATAAGGTAGAACAGTTAGCCTATGTGTATTAGTATGTAGATACAATGGGTTATCCCACCGGTCACTATTGTTGCCGTTGACATGTTTGTGAGTTCTATGACCACATTAAACAAAGTTGAGTAATTGCAAATGCATATATCAATACTAGACCCCTTAAAAATGATGTGTACCAAAAATATATGTCCTATCTTTATGTTAACATACTTTACCACCCTTTTCTTTGGGAGCTTTCTTGCTCCCATCCTATTCTCTTGGCGCAAACAGGAAGTAAACAGCTCTGGTCATGTGACAATTTACAGTAAACATGCGACACTGCACATATTTCATTGAGACCCTTTATTATTTCAATATCTGCTGGAAATGCATTGATAGATCATTCAGTAACATTTTTATAGCCTTAGAAATGAAACATTTTTTTACTGTCACTATTGTGACCGGTGGGATTAAATGGGTTTTTAAATGTATAAAATATGTACTTAAGTATGTTTTTAGTACAAAACAAATGTACTTTAATGCATTCATAATACATTTAACAGTACGTCTTTTTCACCTTGTATGTACATCAGAGGGAAATGTCAAAACATCATACTGTGTTGTAATAAAAAACGTCTAGGTTACGACCTCTGTTCCCTGA